>JAAGNO010028384.1:88642-132554 GCA_033439905.1 Ceryle rudis | reverse complement strand
TGATATTGGGTTCAAAGGCTGGATCTGTGTCTTTAAAGATCTCTGTGGGTCAGATTTAAATTATCGAAACAGAAAAGAAACCAATTGGTGGCTGTGATTAATTCTTCTGCATCGATGAAGCCATGAAGCTTTCTGCAGTGCGTGGGGGACTCAAAAGACACAGATGTGACCACCCAAAGCCTGCTGTGGTCCAGGAGAGCCTTCCCATCCAGTTCAAGAGAAATTTGCAGAAGACCTGCCAGACGTGTTTCAAAAAAAAGCACGTATACATGAAAAATACACGAGCACCTGCAAGGGTATTTACAAAGTTAACTCCGATACACACTCAGCTCCACCAGAAATCAGTGGGAATTAAGTACTCAGACTATACAGGAGTGTTTGAAAATCCCATTCAGTGCCTTTCTGCACCCTTAGAGCCCCATACACGTTTGGCCAATAACATGGAAAAATGGGCATTATTTTTGGTTGACAGTGTCTTTGTCAGGCAGCCACCTCTAACAGGGCTTGTTGGTAGCAGTGTATACAGCTCAGACCTCTGGTGTCTGTGCTAAATCAGAGATGGACAATATTGACCCAGGATTGTACGTTAGGTTTCAGATGTGGATTGAACTGTGCACCTCTCAGCCTATTATGGGTTTTTTGGAGAAGTATTATGACAAGTCTACAAGAAGAGTGCGTAGAGGTCCTATTCCCAGCCCAGCACTTGATTTGGTTGCTGAGTGTTTCTTGGTCTGTGAATCCCTCTTTAGCCATAAGATACCTTCTTAAATATATTTAAAAAAAAAAAACAAACCAGGATTAAAAAGCCATGTGTGCTCATATCTATACATGGAAACAAGTTGAAGGCTAATAAAACCCATCACCAGATGTTCAAAATGAACTCCAACTTTATTATTGTGGCCAAACAGCACAGGATGACCAGCTTTCTGTTTGTTGGGTTCTTTTCCCTCAAAAAGTTCATGCAATCCTTTTGTTAAAGAAAGGCTGCTCTAGACTTTATGACTTATCTGAAATTCTGCGCACAGGTATCTGCTCAGGGCTCTGAGCAACCTCATCTAGTTGAAGGTGTCCCCACTCATGGCAGGATGGGGTTGGACTAGATGACCTTTAAAGGTCCCTTCCAGCCCAAGACATTTTATGATTCTATAATTCTATGTTTCTGTGATTTACAGAATCGAGGCCAATCTCCACTGGGTTACTGGGCAAGGAGACTTTCAGGCATCCCTGGGATATATAAACACATGGCAATCACCAGATCTCACAAACAAGCAGTTGGGCTGATCTTTTGGCCTGCATTGCTTTGCTTGCATACTGCTCCTGAGCTGGCTTACATGTTGCCTCACCCTTGTTCTAGGAATAAGCAATCTCTTGTTTCAGTCATTGGAGGTGGTCAGTTGGTGTGCCAGGACCCACTGGTTGACATGGCAGCTGATCAGTTAGCCCCTGGCTGAACTGCTGAGCTGTAAGTCAGCAACCAGTGAGCATCCCCAAGGTCAAAATGACTCAACTACTAAATCACAGGCAGGACAGCTGAAGGACATTCAGAATTTCTACTGTCTAAATGTGCTTCCAGGCTGGATGTGGCTGGCCAGCTTTGAGATGACCCAGGTTAACCACTATTCCCTTCTCAGCCTGCATGGGGCAGCTCATTAGCCACTGTGCCAATAATCAACACAACACTGCTGGACCCTGAGGAAAGCATCCCTGCAGGGTGCTGGTGCTCTTTCTTATGACCTTGCCAGCAGCTTTATAATTTGTCATTTTTCCACCGCAAAAGCCTGAATCACTCATTTGACATATGCCAATATCCAGAGCGCAGTTAATTGGCTCAGCCTTTGACATGACCCCTTGCAGCCTGGGAGCGCAAAGATGTGTCAAAAGGTCGGAGGGTTCATTTCACAGCCTTTGGAGACTGCTGAGCACAGATAGCCTTCATGGAAGCTGGCTTGCTCATTAGTATCTGAGAAACTCATTAAAGTTTTATGAGTTCTTTTTTAAAGCTTTGACTTCTCATAGCTTAAGGTCACTATAGCTCTGTTCTATGGTAATTACATTAATCAGAAACATTTTCTTTCTACTACACTAATCAGCAAGTGGAGAAACTTATAAACCACTGGAGAATCCAACAGGACTGCCCAGATTATGCACATTTTTGTTTTAACTACATTTTGCCATCGGTTCACGATTTACAGACATGCTCTATTTCTTTTCCAAAAGTTTCTCCCGAGATGCTTGTTGTCTTCCAGCTCTATGGCATTAATGAGAAAGGGAATGTAGTCTATGAAAATTTGAAGGGTATATGTCAAACTTTCACACTCATGAACCTACAATATCCTCTCCACACAGGGAAATACCATTTTCTGTATGGTGAAACTCAGAAGAGGACTCTAATCCCCAGACTGTTTTGTTTCCCTCCATGGACTAAAAGGAAGGCCTTGTAGTGGCTGTCTGCTAGAGTACTGTGGAAACAGTGAGGCTGACCAAAGACCAGGACAGTCAGAAGCTGTTTACAACCCTCCACAGCTTCTCTCTAACCAGCCTCCTGCTCCATGTGGTCCTGACACTATCTACCCAAGACCCATTCTCCTGCACACATTACCTTCTTGCATCACAGAGCACATTACCAAGGGGGTGAAACGTAGCCAAGGCAATGAGCACTGTTGGAAGGTACCTACATACTACATACCAGGGGTTCAGGGCTGTGCTATTGCTGCCCTCCAGCCAGCACAGAGCTCATGGCAAAGTCCTCTTTCCTTCAAGGTGCCGTGAACATGTCTATCTTCGTGCACACTGCAGCCAGCTGCTCGGTGTTGAGGATCGTGAAGTTGCCTTAACACCCTCTAAGGGAGTTGCAAGTGAAGGGGCAGCCAGGAAAACAGCGTCTGCCTCAGCCTGAGCCAACTGATGATCCATTCCCGAAGAAGCCTGCTGCAAGATTCCTCTATCTATTAAACAGGTGACACTTAGAAAATCAGCCAAGAAATCACCCTGTTAGTTGGTGCTAACATATTATAGTGGAAAAGGGGTTAAGAGGATAGGCTTCCAGTCCCTCCTTCCAACAGGAAAGGTGAAGATCTTCTGGAGAGGCATGGGAGCTTCAATGACTTGAATTTCTGTTCAAGTATGAGGCTTTAAAAGAATGTCCAAAATCTTCTTTCTTTTACCATTTGTCTTGGCCCGCCCATCCATCCATCCATCCATCCATCCATCCATCCATCCATCCATCCTTTCTAGATCCCTCTGTAGAGCCCCTCTACCCTCAAGCAAATCAAGACCCCTTCCCAACTTGGTGTCATCTGCAAACTTACTGAGGGTGCTGTCATCTGGATCATTGATAAAAATATGAAACACAACAGGCCCCAACACTGAGCCCTGGGGAACACCACATGTCACCGGCTGCCAACTGGATTTAACTTCCTTCACCACAACTCTTGGTGAGCCATGAGTTCCAGACATTCAGCCAGATTTTACCCAATGAAGTGTAAGCCTGTCCAAGCCATGAGCAGCCACTTTCTCCAGGAGGATGCTGTGGGAAATGGTGTCAAAGGCTTTACTGAAGTCCAGGTAGACAACATCCACAGCCTGTCCCTCATGCACTAAGTGTGTCACATTGTCATATAGTATCAAGTTAGTCAAGCAGGACCTGCCTTTCATAAACCCATGCTGGCTGGGCCTGATTGCCTGGTACATGCTGCATGATGACACTCAAACCCAATCCCCAAGCTAACATCCCTACATCTAAGGAACTGCAGTGCAGCATTGCTGACTCCCACAGAGACTAGTCAGGATGAGGCAATGTGTTGTCTCCACTGCAAGTGGGGACTGGGGATTTATTGCAAAGGAGGAGGGTGAAAATATTTAAATAGTGTCAGAAGGAAGCAATTAGTCCAGATCCGAAGTAAGCTTGTGCTTGCTCACAGATGCCAGTTGGCAGATGCATTATCTGCAACGCTCAGCACTGCAAACATTTTCCTGGAAGAGCTTTTACCAGTTCTGTTTCAAGTACTTAATTGTTCATGTATGTTCATTTCCATAATGATTCACCAAAACAAGAAGCTTTGGGGTTTTTTCCTACATAGTGTGCTATAAATTAAAAGTAACTTGACCAGCTTTCTTCACACACACACAGACATGTACATACATGTGCATACACGGGTACAGAAACACACACACACAGGGGTTGTGAGTCCATAATTTTCCTGGCATAGCTGAGACTTCTCCTGCTGATTCAAAAGCTACATCTGAATCATCCCAGGTCTGTGCTGGAAACGATTGTTTTGTTGAAAGGGACACGGGGATTTAAAAGGCGTAGAGCAGAATAGTTCCCCCTAAAGAGATGTGACTTTGTTCAGCTTTATCCCTGCCAGGAGAAAGCAAAGGAAGAACCTTCTTTTGAAGGCAGGAGGTGTGAACGTATTTCCAAGACCCCTGAGGTGCACCTGAATAAAATACAGCAGCCAAAACTTGCTCATGTTCATTCTTGTTTTGGTGGAATGACTGACAATAATACTACCAGAATGACAAGTTAACTTGGGTTGTAAGGGACCTCAGGAGGTCTCTGGTCCAAGCCCACCACTCACAGCAGGCTCAGCTACGATTGCAGACCAGGTTGCTCAGGGCTTTATCAAGCTGTCTTGAAAAAACTCTGGAGATGGGATATCACCCACCCTCACTGAGCAAATTGTCCCACTGCTTGACTGTCCTCATGAGAAAAAGCTTACTCCTTGTATCTGATCTGGCCCTTTCTTGTTGCAGCTTATGTCTGCTGTCTCTTGTCCTCCTGCCATGCACCATTGTGAAAGGTCATCTCAGTAACTTCCTTGCAGGTACTGACAGGCTGTTATCAAGACCACCCAAAGCCTCCTCTTGCCCATGCTGAAACAGCTCCTCTTGCCTCTCTGTGCACAGCAAGAGCTCCAGACCTGATGGCCTGCAGCTGGCCTTGCTCTAGTTTATCCATGTCTTCATGTACTGAGGGTCCCCAAACGGGGCATAGCATCTAGATACGGTCTAATGAGTGCAAAGTAGAGGGGAATAGTCAATTCCCTCAGAACAGTCCAGATTGCTGTTAGCTACCTTTGCTGCCAGGCCACACAGATGGCTTGCGTCCATTTCAGCACCTACCAGGGTCCCTGGTTGCTTTTCCACACAGTTGCTCCTCTGCAAGTTGGTCCTCACCTTCCTGAGAGGGGACATGTGGCTAAGGGACTTCCCTTTGCTGTCCAAGACATCTGTGGATCATTTCAGTAGATCTGCTCATAGTTACCCTGAATAATCATCAAACCATTAAGTCACCATTAAAATCACACAAATCACATGCCCTTTGGACCTTGGAAATAGAGGGTGTCACTGGAGGCCAAACACCACTGAGAGACATGGCAGGTGTGGAAGGCAGGGAGGAGACATGACTGACTCTCTCAGACACGACTCCAGCCTGTGAATCTGTAGCTGAAAATGAAGTAAGAAGCCAGGTCTGACTGGCAAATTTGTTGCCAGTGATAGGAGCTCCTCTCCTCCCTGTAGAAACTCAGGAACCTTGGCCCATAAGTGCATCTAGGCCAGTGCTTCCCTGTACGGTCCTCGTTCTGCCCTCCTGTCCAGGGTTTTGGTTTCTGAGCTGGGATGATCCCTGAAGGGTGCCTGAGGTTCCCTGACAGCCACAGGCTTACCAGCATGTGCCCCTGCAAATCTGGAAATGCTTGTCTCTTGAGATGAAGGTGTGTGGCTCACCTCCAGCTCAGACAGTATTTTTATTCTTTTACAGTATTTTTATTTTAAGGACTACCCAGGGAAAATGGAAGCTCTTGCTTCTCTGTTTTGCTCCCAGGTATTTTTCTCCTGGGATGATTTCCAAACAGTTAAATTCAAATTTATTCAGTTCTGAGCAGACTCATGACTTGATCCCACGCCATGACTTAGGACAGCATCAACAGCTCCCTTGGCTGTTGTTTCGAGGAATGGTGAGCATTTTGACATTCCTGCTTGGATGTGCCAAATGCTGATGACAGAAGTAAACTCTTCACCAGTGGGACTGTACAATACAGCAGAGAGAGGAGTATCATCATGGCTGTCAGTCAAGTGAACTGGGAACTTCTTCCAAACTCCTATGGGTGAGAACTTGAAAAGCCAAAAAGGTTATTTTTATCTTCTTCAAATTTTACCCTTGAACCATGCCTAAGAGCAGAGAAAGAAGAGGACACATCATGGCCTCATTTCTTTAGGCAATGCAATCCTAGCTCTTCAACCCCAAAATGTGAAGGGTAGGTTGGTTTCACAGCTAACATGGGCTACACTAAGTTGTACTTAAAGAATTGAGTAGGATCCTACTGCATCTAACAAAACCAAATGAAACAGACAGGTTAATTTAAGGAAGCATGATATTGATCAGCTGACAGAGTGGGGAAAAGAGAAACAGCCTTCTATATCCATGGAGACTACTTTCCACTCCCTGTTTCTACGGCAGCTTTCATCGGGGGATCCTGATTGTCCTACGGTCTGCCTGGTCCTTGATGTGGAGGGAAGGGAAAGACAGGCATTGCCTGTTTATTGAGAACCAGAAAGGGATACTGAGAGAGGGCAAACGTGAGCCTGACACCAGTTGTACTGACACCAGTAAGAGTCCTTCCAGACACTTGAAATGTATCCCTAGAAAATAGAGTGATGGTGACCACCTTGCAAATGTAGAGAGCCCATAGACTGTGTGCCTCTGCTCGTGGCTCCAGAGAAACCAGAACATGAGCTCCAGGATACAGATATTCTTCATCTTGTTGCTGACCAGAAATGGTCTCCTCTGCTTGGCACTCTCCGAGAAGACAAAAAAAATCCACCGTCAAAATATTTTTGTTATTGCTCTTCTGAGGATGATCTGAAATCTTGAAATTCAAGTTTGATTTACATCACCGTGCTCTAGCAGTGGCTGTCAGTACCTCAGGCATGACAGACTTCAGAAAGCTTCCATGGCAAGACAAGCAGAGGTGGTGGATATGTTGGCATGGACATCACTTCAAAATTAACATAAGCTGTATCTCATTAATGCTGTATGTCCACCGTGCTGGCTTGAAACAGGATCTAGTGCTGGAAGGACTGACAATCTCAG
Source organism: Ceryle rudis (assembly GCA_033439905.1). NCBI lineage: Eukaryota > Metazoa > Chordata > Aves > Coraciiformes > Cerylidae > Ceryle > Ceryle rudis. Next base: position 125,458 of record JAAGNO010028384.1, on the reverse strand, counting down.
CTTTGCACAAATAACTAATTGGAAAAAGGATTTTAATTATTGTGAAAATACACTGCCGGTAGCAACAATAACCTGCCATTTCTGACAGTATGTGCCGCACTGCAAATCCCTTTTTCACCCCAGACTGGCCTAGAGGCAGAGCAAGCACAGAGGTCCTCAATTCACGTATTTCTGCCCTGTAGCTGAATCTGTCCCTTCAAACACAAACTGCCAGGAGGCTGTGCGTCGCTACCGTGATGCACGCAAGGAATAAAAGCACCAACACCTTCCACCCTTGTCAGACACTTTTGTTTCCCGGCTACCACGAAGGTGATTTGCATCCCTTTGCAGAACTCAGGGCACTGGCAGTGGTGAGTGGCACAGGCAGGGGCACATTTCCAGTCTTGTTTGTGTCTCTGCTGCATTGGGATTTATCATGCTGGTCGGCGTGCTGCATGGAAGGCTATGTGAAGATTCTTCCCTGCTCCTCCTCTTTAGCAGAGATGATGGGACTAATGGGACGTAATATCAAATCACCCTTCTCCCTCCTCCCTCATTATCTGAGGAACATGAATCCAAAAGAGACTTAGGCAGGAGAAAAGTTACAAAACCTTAATTTGTTCATTTAAATTTGCTGTGCATTGCCATCCAGCTCGATGTTGAATGTGATCACGCTGCTAGGACAGGTTGCCTCCAAAAGCAGGGGATTAACATCGGTATCTTCCAAGATCTTTTCCAGCTCTGTGTAGTCCTGGAAACTAGATAGAAACTAATTTAAATCTGGAGATTTAAATCCAGCTTGTGCTGCTGGAAAGTCCTCTAAAACATGGGATGAAAATCCAGAATAAGTATGCTGAAATGGAAAAAGAAATGCCCTGGTGGAGCTACAGCTGATGGATAATATATTACACAACTTGCTTTCTCCTCTTTCTGCTGTTGCAAAGCCCAGTGGAGGGAAGGGGAGTGAAGAGGGACAGGGATCCACTGTAACACCATGAGCTAGAAGGGAGATAATTCATCTTGCATTCAAATGGCCTCTTGTTCAGATTTTATCAGGAGGTTGTTGCTCTCGCTGGCTCATCATCAAACAGGATTTCTTTCCCTGATCTTAGGTACAAAACCACTCTCAAGACAGGTGTCCTCTTCCTTTCCAGAGTAAAGAAAATGATGCCGGGTTTTATTGAAACCAACCCAGAGTAGTGTTTATTATTGAAAATATACAGTATTTTTGAACATCACATAAAAAGCCTGGTAGATACATCTGCTCTAGTTCAAAATGCTCAATAGATAAACTTTGTGCAGCATGTAGCACTATCCTCATAACACAAACATCCTCTTCTCATCATCATTTTTACAGTATTTTTGTATTTTTTAAACCCAGAAAACATGTTCCATTGTCCTTCCCCACCCCAGTCCTCTCAGCTGAAGAAACCCAAAGACTTTCCCAAGGCTACTCACACTGTGTCGAAAGCGTGGGGCTATGAGGAGTAAGGATATTTTATAGAGCTGTCTAGAGATATTGCTGTCCTTTCCAAAATGCTGTGTATGATCAGGGCATGGTTCTTGCAAGGCCCTGTGTTAAACAGTCCAGCGATGCTCTGGCCACCTCCCAGTCTATCAAAGGGAGAAATGGGGAAGGTAGATAAATTTGGATTTTTTGCACCACCTTTCAGATGGTCTTTTTCTTGCTGCCACACGTTCTCAAATGACAGTTCTGCCGAGAAGGAACTTTTACAAAGAAACAAGAAAGAGACGGGCTATCTATACACCAAACTCTTGAAATCATTGGGAATCAATGTACAGGGTGAGATGGGCAGTATGTTAAAAACAGTCTGTTCACCACAATACGGAAGGGAAGAACAACAAAAAAGGGAGGAAAAAAGAGGGATTGTTCCTGCCAGTGTGCTGGTTTAGACTTCATATTGTCAAATTCCCCAAGGTGCAGTCAGTGTTGAATCGCTTTCTTCCTTGAATCTGTTTTGCCACCACCTACTCCTGTTTTGCCCGGTTGCTTTAAAGCAGCATCACGGATACGGGAGATGAGAGTCCACACTAATATGATGGGCACCTCTGTTGCAAAAAAGAGCAGTGCAGAATAGAGGAAGAAAGTTTGAAGAAAGGGGCTTGGGAAAAGTGGAGAAAGAAGAACCCTGAAGGCCACCACGTGGTGCGTGTATGTGCAGGGCATATCACACGGCTGCGGTCTGTTTGATGCTATGGAAGCTGATCCGCGTTGGAGAGGTGGGGATAGACATGGCACGTGCCACACGCACTCGGAGGGAGTGATGGTCTTGCCAGCGGTGCCATCTTTTCCTGGCAGCAGAACGGACCTGATGAAAAAAAAATAAATTAAAGAATATAAACACTTTGAATACTCAGTTGTCCTCTGTAAAGGGCCACTAGATAGCACTCAGAGAAATTATGATACGTGTCAAGCCACTGAAACATGGAGGGCAGGATTTAGCTTAAAAATGGGCATCTAGTTTGCTTGATATTCTCCTAGGTACTGCAGTCTGGGAAAAGCATGGGCTTCACATGTCCCGTGTCTCTTATCTGATGCCTTAAATACACCAGAGCATTTCAAATAGTAATAAATGTCTGAGCTTATGCAAGTGAATCAAGCCCTATTTCCTTTCAACAGTTATAAAGTGAACCTAGACAACTAGCTCTGCTTTAGATGCCTGGATTATAAATTTAGACAATACTGATATCTTATCCTGAATGTTTTTCCATCTTTAATGTACTACTCTTCACTGCATCCCTAAAAATTGAAGTGCTCTTGTCCCCATTTTAGCACCAGCAGGCTAAACTTGGGTATTAATAGCACTGATTTTGTTGTAGGGTAGACCTCAACATGGATCAACTACCATGGCAACTGTACAAGGCCTGGGATGAGCTTGCACAGCCTGTGTGAAACCCATGCTGACATAGCTTCTCAGCTATCAGCACCTGAGGTAGAGCAAAGCCATCCTGGGCATATCCATAATCACTGCTAGAATTGCAGGGAAGATGGTGTGGAAACAAATCGACCAAAGGTGCACAGACATTGCTTTTCCCCATTTCTTTTAAAACTTGAGGCCTGTCTTCAGATGCAGTGTGAAGTCTACTCAAAACATGGGTAAAACACACACTCTCCAACCCCAGCTCCAACACACTGTCTAACTGGTGCTCAAATGAGCTGATGAGCTCTAATAGCAGAGGTATTTCCCACCCAAACCACACGCTGTCAGTAGTAGATGTCCCAGATGAACAGGAATTCATCATAGTTAAGACATTCATTAGGAGGATAGGGAAGAGAGAACTTCATCCCTTCCATCAAATGGTTTCAATCATCCCATTTCTTGGTGAGCTTCAAGGACTTAAACAGACCCATAGTCTGTAGCACTACTACTTAGAAACCCACTTGTTGGCTGGTCTGGCACCCAACAATCCCTCCTTATCACCAGCTTTCTTCATGAAAAACACCCCATTTCAGGTTTGTGAATAACGGCTTGGAGAACAGTTTTGCAACTGTCCTCTTTGGTGCTTTGTCAGGGGAATCCTGACGCTGGAAATCCACAATTTCTATCAGTTTCTAGACTGAGTAAAACAGACCCGACAATCTCTTTCTTCGGTTGTTTTCTTGACTGTGTGTGATCTGTGCTGCTTGATCTGACACTTAAGACAAGTAGATGCAGATGTTTATAATATGGTGAGAAGAGTGCCACACTGGGTTTCCTTCTTTTGATTTTGAATCAATGATTTGTTTCAATAGAAAATAACAGGGTTTACATTTAATAGGTAGGACAGAACCTAGGAAAATCAAGTCTACGAGGGATAGGACTGCTTGCATGGAGGAGTGAACATCCAGGTGAAAGAAGGCCTGAAGTTAAAAGACAGCACTGCCAGGAGAAGTGTGATCATCATGAATCAATTTGCAATGAGAATGAGAACAATGTGGTTAAACAACAGCGCAGGTGATTTCTGGAAGAGCCTCTCATTATGAAGCTGTAGGTACAACATGTCTCCATGAATTTCAAGATGGGGTTTGGTCAGTTTACAAAACGAGTTAAACAAGATAGTTGCATGAGATAGTCAGAGTTAGGATGGGCTGAGTCAGTCATATATTACTACAATAAACACCAGCCTAGGTTGCTTGACTTTCACTGTCTCATCGAAGTGACCTCATTGTGGTTTACTGAATCCTCCTGTTAAAACATGAGAAACAGTGGCAAAGACGTGTCAGGGTGTTGTACTCTCCTGGATGCCTACTATTTGCAAACTGATCATGGTTCTACCTGGAGTGGCAAAGAGATACTTACTTCTGATTCTGTGTTTAAGGAAGGATATAATACACACCCAAAGGCAAATGCATATACCAGAGCACATACATGGGGGGGTGCATCTCATCTGAAAGCTTGACGCCCACCTAGTCTTGGCCAATTATTTATGCTTTCAATATAGACAATGGAGAAAGAGATGACCTCCCTGAAGAGGTGACTTAGATTTGTGGAATAAATTCTTTGCTCTGTTTTGCTCCTCTGAGTACAAAACCAGCTTAGCTAAACGTTGGGCACCTAAGGGAAATGGTATAAGTAACACATAAAGTATCAGAGGGTTAACTAGTGTCATGGGAAATTGTCCCATGAAGATCATGGGACTTGAGAGATGTTGCCTCTAGAATGCTCATTTCTCCCCAGATGTCACCAAATGCTAAGATACTGTTAGAAAAAGTTTTTTGACCTTCTGCTGGAGAGAAAATCACCCTTGTACAGGGAGCCTGTGATGCACTTAAGTCCTTCAAAGAGGTACATTTCTTCACCTCTGGTGCACAAGCAGAGAGTACATCTCTGTGTGTAGCATAGTCTCACTAAAGACGTTGACAGCAGATTGGGAATCCTGCCGGTTCATGTATCCCAGGTGCTCCAGCAACAGCATTTTATTAGGTCATGAAAAGGGGGAGTCACAATGTGGGCTTTTTGTATGTCTGAGCAACTTGTGTGAACAGATACTTACTCATCCAGTGAAGCCAGATTAGATTTATCATTTGTGCTTCAAACCAATCAAGTCAAAAAGATTCCCCTGGAGATAAAGACGTGAGTCTAAACAAGCAGTTGTCTAAATGGCTTTTTATGATACAGTTTGCTTACAAGCTTTGAGAAAGGATAAAAAGTAGTGATAAAAATACTGTCCTCTTGTACAGCTGGAGCCATTCCTAATGGGCTGGGCACATGGAAATAAGCTCTGCACTTAGAGGGGTGAACGCAAAGCATTTCTTAATGACAGCAGAATTCACTGCAATTGGGATGTGACCAGAGTGCAAGCAGAAAAGGTTAAGCTCAAATTTATCTCTTGCAACTGAACTCAGAAACAAATGCTAGCTTTACTTTAGGTCAGGAAAGAAGAAAAAAAAAAAAAAAAAAAAACCAACCAAAACAACAAACCAGCTGTGATTGCTATAATAACGTGTTAAAAAAGACACCAAAAAAAAGCTATCACACAGCAAAAGAGTAATAGAAAAAGATAAAGCAAAATAGCAACTTCAAACCTGGTTGTTAATCTCCACGAGAGCAACTACGCCTAGTTTAGCATTTGTAGAGTCAGTACCATGTCCTAAGGTCAGCATTAGCACATCTAAGACCTGAAATTAACCTGCCTGTAATAGCCCAGAGATGCGTTCAGGCTGTCATCAGTGGTTGAAGCTTAACAGGGAGTCTCAGGAACACAAATGATCAGCTTCACCTCTACTTAACTTTAGTTACTTGAGATGACAAAGATTTTCTGTGCTGCTAAGCAGAGCTCAGGTCTTGTGTTGACCCTTGGTCTGTCTTTTTTTGTGCACAGTTACTCAGAATGACTCTTTTCAGCTCTTTGCGGTCTGTGAATAATCACAGTTTCTGAACATGTGGTCAAATCAGATTTACCAACATATTTGTGCTGACAGAGTGTGGGCACTGCTCTCAGCAGGAGTGCTTTAGAACAGTCAAGAGAAATAATTCTAATGATGGGATGGAGAGAAGCCAGTGGGCGATAGTTTTTCTGACTGGATCACCTAATCAAGGTGAAACTTTCAGCTCCTACCTGAAAACCATTAAAAACCTCATCCGGCCATAAAAGTTAAAAGCCTCTGCTCAGAAGAAGAACAAAAAGAATGAAAGATACGGAGATAAAGATGAAAACAGGCAGACAAGGTTTGCTTTTGATAAAATAGACATTTTGTATTGCTGTTACTTCTGCTAGACATTGGCTGTTGGCTAATTTCTTGAAGCCATCTCTTAGAAAAAAAAGATGAAGAAAGAGCCTGTAGCGACACTAAAAATCAGCTTTTGGAAGAGATGTCATGTTTTATTAGCAGAGAGAGGGAAAGCTTGATCCATTTACACAGTGCTTTGAACAAGGGGGGGTCATTCACTTAGGGCTGCCTAATGTAATACTAAAATATAAGAGTAGTAATGTAGGTTAAAAGGAAGGCTTTGAAAAGCAGAGTAGAATCAAATGAGCTGTCATGGCAATGGAAGCTGGAATTAAGACTACTGGGATGCCACCATCCTCTTGTCCCCAGAGAACACCTCTCACACGAGGGGAAGAGAGACAAAAGGTACTGTCTTACTATAGAATAATGAGTGTTCAGTAGTCTGTGACTATACAACCCTAATTAAGTTCTTGCTTTGCTCATATGCAACTTTTTAGTCACAGAAAACCTGATCCAAAGGCAAATGAAATAAATGCAAAAGGTTTATACGGGCTCTGAAATAAATGATTTTTGCTTTATGAAAACAGGTCTCAGTAATGAATTCGAGTTCCGCCGACACGTAAGCGCCTTTGTGACATGTTTCAGATCCTTGTGCTGCAGCTGGAGGTAACTGGAGAACTTTGGACTTTGAACATCTTTGGTTATGATCAGTGGTGCAAAGTGTGGGAAAGCTGATTAAAAATATTCCATCTTACTGTAAGGTTCAGAAGAGCAAGAGGGACTTTCAAGCAATGTCCAGATCAGCAAATGGGAACTGGCTATGCAGTTTAAATTTAAATTTAAAGATGCTGATCTCCCCATGTCTGACTCTGAAGTATAAGCCATTTCATTGAAGTTTCTGAAGCCCTGGCCTATGTATCCAGCAGAGACATAGGAAAGGCCAAAAGGCATTGGCAACAGTCCATCAAAAAGAGATAAGTAAAATAGGTCATTTGAAATCTACCTTCATTTGGGTGAATCATTGCCAATAAATGAAGTTGAGCATGATCAGCTCAACTGCATATGTGTATGTATTAGATGTCTAATGTTAGGAGGATAAATCCCATCCATTACATAATGGAACTTAAACTAATGTAAGATGATGCCTTACATGATACCTTGCAAGTTTTCCAAAGGGTATGGATGTCCCTCAAGGGAGGAGGGACAGTAAATGCTGGATTTAACAGTAAATGCTGTAAAGAAGCCTACAGGTCAAGCCTCTCCAGATTTTTGGAAGAGTTAAGTGCAGAGCTGAATGGAAGCAGAGAAACAGAATGGCCTAAGGTCAGAGACCACTGGACTGACAGACCTGGGGACCTACAGATGAGGAATGCTTACACTCTCAGAGAGAAAGGAGGGACTTTTTATCTTTCTTATAATGAAAGTACATCACTTTATCTATTTCCTACAGCCACCTCTCATCCTATTGCTACGGCTTTAGAAGGCTCCCAGTAGAGCCAACTTCTCAAGCCAAAGATGGTCAAGTTACCATTAGGCAAAAAATGGAACCCTACATTTCTATAAAGATGCCATTATTGGTGTTTAAACCTCCTGAGGTAGGGAAGGGATGTAGGTAAAACAATCTGTAAGGCTCAAAGGAAACAAAACAGAATCTGAGATGGAACTTTTTTGTCCCTCACAAATAACCTGCATCACACTACTATTTTATGTAACGTTGTTAAGTTTCATTTTCTCCTTAAAAAAAACTTAGCCTGCTTAACTAGTCTGCAATTCATTTTTTTTTTTTCCAGAGTCTTTGGCAGTAATTCCATACAAGCTAGTGACAGGTGGATAGTTTTGCAGCTCCTGCCAGACTAGTATGTTGAAGATTTATTTCTAAGATCACAGCAGTGCAATTTTGTTACTATATGTAACTGCTCAAGAGGCTAGAACAGTTCTGACTAGTTCTAAAGGTCTGCCTCACATTTGGAGGTGGAAGCAAATGCTGCTCCTTTCTTCTGTGCCAAAAAGGACCAGAACTAACCACCAGAGAGGGAGATCATGAATGCAATCAGCCCACCTCTGTGATTTTATTGTGGTGTGCTCTGGAGTCACACTCACAACAGCAGCGGTGTAGTAAAAATGAAGATGGTGAGGACTAACCAGACCAGTTGGAACCTTTCACCATTTTTCTCAATTTTCTTTCTCTGGCAGAACCCCCATCTGAAGAGACCTACTGGAGTTCAAGCAATGAAGTTGCCGTTCTACCAGAACACACCTGGGTGTGGGAGATGGGTACTGACAGGAGACAGCAATCCTGTAATGAACTGCTGCCTGGTGGTCCAAAAGGGAAGATTCGATCCTGCAGTTGACTGTATTGACCAGGCATCCCGAGAGGCATTCAGGAGTACTCCTACCTGCACTGTTTGGCACCTTTGCTCAGAACACAACCATTGTGGGGGATGGAATTAAACTTTAGCCCTCCAGTCCACCCCCATATTCATATTTATTCAGCGATTTGAAGGAACGCTTAATGCATGTCCTTTGGGTTCAGAATGATAAATGTGAAGTCTGCTTTGCTTGACGGGCGGGTGGATGACTAACCATTTAGGTGGTGATTCATAGCTGGCAATTATAATGAATAGCCTCCCAAGATGATCAGATCAAAGTAAGCCACTTTGAGCTTAATAGATTTTGAGAGACAGATGGTGCCTGGGTAAAGGGTCAACACACAAAAAATTAAACATATTTATCCTTGCCTTGCACCTTGTTGTGAGAATAACTTACAGTGCCATCTAACAAAGTAACCTGTTCTATTCCTCTCTGGTTATGGTTTCTCTCTAAATCAGCTAATTGCTTTCCATTTTAAATGTTAATTAAAAGCTGATAACCAGTACTGACCAGATAGTACTAGAACCTGAAGCCTGCTTGAGCTAAGAATTCATGCTTCACAAGATGATTTCAGACATAGGCCTTGCTAGTTATGTTTACCTCCAAGACATGGTTAGAAATGAAGGACAGCCACCTTATTATGGAAACAAGATTAATGAATTATAGAACAATTAAGGTTGGAAGTGACCTCAGAATGCCTCTGGTCCAATGCCACAATCAAAGCAAGTCCATCAAAGAAATGTTACCCCAGTTTGAAACTGTGTTAGGGCCTTATCCAGTCATTTTGATTACATCTAATGACAAAGATCTCAAAACACCTCTGGGCCTCTATTCCAGTGCTTAAAAATCCTCACTAAGAGGTTTTTTTTTTTTTCCATTTTCCTTCATTCAGTTCGATAGTGGAGACTGCTATTCTCTGCCTAGCCCTTCATCAAGCACTATCACCTTAGAAATTTGGGTCATTCTCGCACGCAATCACCTTCATTCACAAGCACTCTGTTATGGTACAGTTCTGCTATTATCTCCCATTATGATTGGTAAGGTTTCCAAAGATGAAAGACCTCTTTGAGGGATCAGCACTGGTGCTTATTGGAAACAGCATGAAGCACCCTGTAACAAAGACAGATATTGCTGGAGGCAGGGATCCTTCCTCCATCATCCTCTTGCTTTCATCATGTCTTTGTTGAAGTAGCAGGAGTGGAGCCAGCCCTACAAGTGAAGTTTTCATTCCTCTGGAGGTTTACCAGTGGCTGGCCAGAAATATTTTATTTCCTTTTCTGGGACATGCTGCAGTATCTGAGATCTCCCCTCCTCCTCTCCAGACTCCAGCAAACAGCAGCCATAAGACCAAAGCTGACCCAACCGTACAAGAAGATGTATTTGGGATATCATAGAATGGTGGGGGTTGGAAGGGACCTCTGGAGATCATTTAGTCCAATCCCCCTGCCAGAGCAGGATCACCCAGGGCAGGCTGAACAGACCCAGGCAGGTCTTGAAAGTCTCCAGAGAAAGAGACTCCACAACCTCTCTGGGCAGCCTGTTCCAGGCTCTGTCACTCATATGAAACTCTGTAAATGCACTCTTCCCTTCTCTCTCTGAAATACTTGATTTTTATCTTGGGAAAAAGCCATCACTAGCGAGGAGGTCTGGCTGGGAAGATCAATACCACACTAGAAAGGGAACTGGAGGCAAGATCCATCTTCCTTTAAAGATGCTTTATCTGGGATCAGTCAAAGAGTGAACAGAAATGCTGGGAGTGCTGTGCCCATCTGCCTGTGAGCAGAAGGTGCATACGAAGGAACTGAGGAAGACCCCAGAGACAAAAATATGAGGAACCCTTAAGTGAGCTGTGAGCCTACAGATGAACAAAGAGCGATCAAACTGCTACTGAGTATCACTACTGCCTTCTGTCATCTTCCCTTGATGCTCTCCTATGAAAAGCCAAGGGTCACAACTGCCTTCATTGGCCCAGTAACAGGGAGTCTCTTTTGGTACTGAAACTATAATGAATATTTTTTCTGGGGTTTCATATCATGCAAACAACTATAAGGCTACTCTACATATGCCTAAAGACTGTAACCTTCGCCGAGCCTTTTTTTCCAGCTCAGGGTCTGGCTGTGACCTGGGTAGGACAGTGATGTTTTTATCCAACATTTGGTCTTCAAGACCATTGTCAGAAAAATCAGAGGTATCATACCTGTGAGATGAATTCCACACCAGATACCCTTTTGAAAGTCAGACTTTTAATTAAACACATGCTATCAAGCTCAGTTACTGAATTCATCAGCTTGCATTACAGAGGCCAAAGAGACAATTTAGTGGTTTCCATGGATCTATACTCTCATCTAAAATTACATCAGGATGAGACAACATGAAAGCATATCCCTGATTACACACTAGTACCTTGTTTTAAGTAAACTGATGTAGGGAGAATAAATTTCATCAACTAGAAAAACCTAAAGATCTTGTAGTGAACTGCAATAGTGCAAGAGGAGTTCTGTGGAAATGTATTCTCTTCTGTACAGTTTATTCAAGCCATTGTATCTATCCTTGTTCCAGAAAACTCCATCTGAAAGTTGTGGGGTTTTTTAAATTATTTAATCTACTGTGATATGAAATTAAGTTCATATCAAAAATTATGATCTGTGAGTTGATAAAAAAATTGAGGAGCATCTTGATTTTTGCAGTCATTAAATTCACAACCCCCATTCATTCTTTTTAAGGAGCATTTAACATAAATGCATACATATTTTTTATTACACCATTTTTCATAACATCTTGAATTCTCAGAAACCTCTTATCCTCAATTTTCTTGGAAGTTCAGAGATGGTCTTCACCACTCAAATTAAATGGAATTTGCATATTTTTGCCTTCCAGTGCTAGTAGATTTTCTGTGTCCAAAAAAAAATAAGGGTTTTTTGCATAAATTCTCTAGACAAATTAATGAGTCAAGTGCTGGTGGTCTCTTGTGCCCAGCCATGGCACATAGTTTGTTCAAAACAGCTTCAGAACTTTTCAGAAGCAGTAAAACATGAAAAATTGTCAACTTTGTATCTAAACTGCTTCTTCTCCTTATGTTCACTGGAATAACTTGTATGTAATGTGTTGGCTTGGAAGAAAATTCATACTCAAAATCTGAAGGATTGTATCTCCAGCAGAGGAGCTCAAATGATACACACTCTGTCAAGACCTGGCCCATTGGCTTAATTCCCTCTGCAGCCAACAAGGTTGGTCCAAGATCCGAGTGAAATATTGTGCGTTGTGGAAATGAGGGGGGAGATGTTTGTACTCCCAGGTCAAATGTCCTTTCCAAAGCATTAAACGTGTCCCCTTTGAATTTCTTTGCATGGACTGCAATCTAATAGCTTCACTTTTTCCCTTCAGTGATCCCACTGCTGAACCATCAGACCAAATCACTACAAAATCAGGACCAAGACCTTTTATAGTGATATGACGTACTACTGAGATGTTACCTCCACTTAAGAGTGATGGAGATGCTGCCTTCTCCACTAGTACATCGGATCTGTTCAAGCAGCATGGCTATGCAACTCCTCTGATGTGGGGTAAAAGAGCTTATAGGAAGAGAAACACTCTAAGTCATAAGGACACGTTTGTTTAAATCAAGGCAGGCTACAAGATGTTACAGAGGAAATACTTTGCTGTTTCATTTGCCAAATTTCACAGATAGGACACTGACAAAAAGACAGAAGCTTTGATAACCTTAATCTGTGATCCGTGTTGTTTGAGCTCTACTACAGAGTAGCACCTAGTGGCATCTATATCAAATATGAAATGGTAGAGATGCAGCTGAGATCATGGCATTATTAAAGCTTTAAATTAATGGATTTCCTAGCCTTTTTGCTTGTGTCATTATTCAGAGCAGGCCTGGCACTGTGTGGGATGAATAATCTGTTAAAGACTATTACATGCATTTAAAAAATCCACCTCTGTCATAACTGGAAAACCTGAAGTAATTGAAACCTTCTGAGATAGCCCATCAACAGCCCATCTATCACAGAGACAGGAATATCGGTCTTACTGAAGAGATAATAACTCAGCAAGGCTTCAGTGATATTTATAAAGATTTCAGGCTAGTGAAAGGCTACTACTTACAGGCTATTTTCCTCTTCTAGAGCAAAATCTGCTGTGGATCTCACTAAGAGCGCTGGTACCTCATGCTGATTGAGTGGCATTACCTTCATCACCCTTTCTAGTAGGGATGCCTCTTCAAGAGCAACCGGTGTCAGGAGGGTGCAAACAGTATTTCAGTACTTCTGATGTGGTGCTGTTCACAAGCACTAAGAAAAGCAAGGTTTTTCACAGCAGATAATTGAGGAAAATATCCTGCAAATCAAACTCACCTTTCACTGCTTAGACACGGACATTTGCAATAAGAAAACACACTCTTCTGTGCTAACAACCAGGGCCTCAGGTGCCACCTCAGGTGGCAGCATAGCCTGGACAGGCCTCTCCTTCATGAGGAGGCAAAACACAGATTTACTGCAAGCTTTTACAACGTGACATGATGTGGCCTTCAGGATGCGAGCTGGGAAACATAAGCTCTTTTTAGAACGCTTGATGAGAATGGGGTGATCTAGGGAGGATAGGCACTATCACAAGGGAGAGCTTTTATAACAGTGTACTCTAAGATGCAACTTTTTTTCTGGACAATAGGACTACAAACCCAGAAAGCTCTGAAAATTCACTGAATTTGCTACTTGTTTCCGAACTGTGCAAAGCTGAAGTTAGAACACGGTGGGAAACTTCACCCTTTAAAGCCTTCATGACACTTTAAAAACATTCCCATAGTACACTGAGATGAGTCCAAAGTCCATTCACAGTTTTGAAATAAACAATGCTGCAATATTTGGAGAGTTTAGACTAATGTTGTATCTCAAAGAAGTAGTTAGGGAGTTGCTATGGTTTATCTAGTCAAGTGGAAGCTGCTCATTAAATATGAGCATATAGCTACAGGGAAGATTTTAGTCAGAAATTCAGTTATTTTAGGTGTTAACATGTAAGCAGAATGTCCACGCACACATAATAGTCAGTCAAGAGCTAGCCCATACTGTCAGTGAAGACTGTGGTTGTTCAGGTGAGCAAACGGAGGTGTCTGTTGTAGGCTAAGCTAATAAGAATGAGATTGTACTGAGTGGCTTGAATTAGTGACATAGAGATCCATTTGAGAGGCCCCATTGTATCCTACTTGGCTTCCCACTTCCCTGTCAGAAGGTGTGGACCTTCTATAGATCCTATATCACATCTGGTAGACCCATGTGGATGTCTCAGATACTCTGTAGCCTCTCAAGTGGCACCAGATATCTATGTTCAGGGAAATGAATCAAGATCACCTACATCACTCAGGTTGAATGTCTTGACCTTGAACTGTCTCCCACAGAAATGCCCATTCCAACTGTAACAGTGGTGTGATAATAGCTGGGAGGATGAGTTAGGGAAGTCATTCCAGATCTCCTAGTAGATTGTTATCAAGGCATAAAAATACATGAGGTGAATCCTGCCTTTCAATGAGATTCATCATATCTGAACTCATTTAAGTTACAGGAGGTGGGATGTTGGCTCACAGCCTTGAACAGAGAAATTCAGACTGCTGTAGTGAGGGGGACATTTCTCCCACTACAAGACAGCTGAAAGCATCCCAGAACAGCCAAAAGAGTGAAAGCCTGGTACGAAGAGCCAACTGGTCCTAGCCCAAGTGTACAGAATGGCAGTGCACTAGGGTGATAAAAAGTCCTGGCTGACTATGAAATTGTGTGGCCTGGGTTCAAGCCCCTGATGTTCCCTGTGACACCAGTGAAAAGAAGCAAAGCTAAAAAGGCAGAATATGTCTACATGGAAGATTCTCCTTCTTCATTAACAATGTAAACCTCATGAATATGACATGTAGCACTGAAAGGACATGCCAGACTTCTGGTGCCTTTAACCCTATCAGATTGTGCAGCACAGAGGCTGATAAAAACAACGTATAGTCACGAACAACTCGGATACTTGGCAAGGTTTTGAGGTAACTGGAGTCCCACAGTTAAGGAGCCTGCACTTTTGGGGAAGATTTATTAAAAGGCAAACGAACTGGTCAGAATTTATCGAAGGAACGTTGGAAAGAGAACTGAGAGGACTCTGCTGCCAGTATTTAAAAGTGGCTTGTGCCTGACTTGAGAAAGCAGCATTGCTTCTTGTTCACCTCAGAATTAATGAGGAAGTAAAGAAATGAAGAAAAAGCAGAAAAAAATTAAAAATACTGGTATTTCACTGGCTGAAGTACAGAAAATGTTACAGAGCAGCTGTGTGAGAAGATGTGCCTGTTCTTTCTCATAGCCCAAAATGAAATTAAGCAGCAATGCAAACAATATATACACCAACCCAGCAGGAATAATTAAGACATGGAATTAATTTCTGCAGAGACACAAATTTTAACTGGACAAAGACAACACACTTAAATGCAGATAAATGAGACACTGGCAGTGTAAGTAGGGGAAAAAAATACACCCCAGAGTGACAGACTTGTAAGTCAAACACTGAGGGATATTAATGAAACATTTCTTGCTTGACTAACAGTACCTAACATTAATTCTGAGGAAAACCACTGACCCTGTCCCCAGCTCTCTTTTCTGAATGCAACAGGCATTGATCATTCAGAGACAGATGTCCACACAGAAAAATGAACTCAACACAACTCAGTATGGCAATGCCATCATAAAAATGGGTCACCTGCAGCGTATCCTTAACAAGAGTGCAGCTCAGGAGTAATGCTCATCTATGCTCAGAAATTATACTGGTAATTAATGAGAAACATCGAAGAAGTCTTAAAAAGCAGAAGAAAAAATGTTATAACCTGAGAAGACTTCTCTTCCTCTGCCCTGACCTCCCAGGTAATAAGCTGAATTTGATAAAGCTTTGGGAACAAAGGACACATACAAAGGGGGTGGAAAATTCAGATGCACATTAACAGAAACTTCTGCAAGAGCTACAGACTGATGGGAAAATGGCCCCATGTAAAAAACATCTCATGTCTTTATAATCAGGCATTCAAGTAAGTTCTACCTCCCGAGAATTAATTACACTGACAGCAGGGGACACTACTTACCTCACCATTCAGGAAGCAGTAAAATACTGACACAAAGAAACCCTGGAAAGAACAGAGAGCAGTCAATTACTAGGTAAGTATTTTAACATGAAAAACCAGGGACTGGGATTTATCCCGAGATCATCCTGAGCAAAGCCATCACCATGATGAGATAAAATCTTTACCCTACAACTTCATGAGGAAATACTAAGGCTCTTGCAGCTCACAGGCATGATACGAGAGCAAGAATCTAGACAGCCCTTCCACTGACAAGAGGAAATTGCCACTTCAGCTGTGCTAAAGCATCATATCTACAGCTTCCAGCTGCCTCTCCAAAACAGCACAGCCCCCTCCCAGGTGCTGTCACACCTGCCAGCTCTATGTGTATGTCTCAGACACTTCTGGGGGTGTGCAACATGGCCTGAGTTGGTCTGGTGTGGGCAAGTGTGTTATCAAGTTGCTCACATTGATATGAGCTGGAGGAATCCACTGACAGCAGTGGCTACACCTGCAAAGATTGTAATGACTATAATGGAGGCTCAGATGACAATATGATGACACTTTCATCTCTAAACCTGTGAGAATAATCCTACCCATTTTGCTGAAAGCAAATGGACTGTAATTATTGTCACCATAAAGGAGAAATTCCCCATGCTTGCTTTCTCACATATGTCTTTGTAACGCTAACAATAAAATAAGCATTGTAGCATTTTTTGAGACATTGAGCATCAGAAGATTAAAAAAAGCACAATTAATTTTAGGGAATGAAAAATGAGGATTGGTTCACTGGTAAAGGCTAAAGATTAAAAGGGACATTTTTCATTTTGGATATTCAGTCGTGATTTCTGGTGGAATGCTCTGTGTTATGAGGCTAAAGACGCAATCAGTAAAACCTGCAATACAAAACTCAACATTTTGTGTAATCCATAATCCTAGGTTTAGCTTGACAGCGTGTGTGCTTCCTATTTGCACTGATATCATGGGTATCAGCGTGTTTGTTCCTGAAGATATCAGGGATAAAACAATGTCAAGCACTCCCAGCCTAGTTCAAGAAGGTCTTTAAGCAGAGGTAAAGCTGTAGGACACATCGAAGTAAAAATGGGTGGTTAAATATCATTCAGGGTCTTTGGTCACTTTTCGTTTCATGCCAGATGCAGAAAGCAATTATTCACCTTCCACATCCTGGCAGGAATTCTATTCAACTCAAGGGAGAGAGGAGACGAGTTCTCAGTTGATATGGTCTGATGGCTGGGTGCATGCAACATTGCAGGAGAGCTGGAGTGAGAGGCTGGGTGATACAGCTCATGTCTTAAGTGAGCCCAACAGGTAGGAGTTGTTTCCCTTTGTTTTAGCAACATCTAGTCTAAGTCACAGCTCACTGTGTGCTCTGTGAAGAGAGAGCTACCTTGGGAGGGTGATTCAGCATCCTCTCAGGCAGTTTAGTATAGAATAAAGTATCATCTCTCTCCATTGACTAGATGGAGCCCACGTGAGGAGCTGTAGCTGTAGACTGAACATAGTGCTGATGTAAAGGGAGATAAATCCCTCCCAGTACACACCTGAGAGGAGATTTCCACTCCATGTGACATGTTTATGTATCTATTATGTAAGCATGAACAAAGTTGAGCTGTTTTCAACCAATATTTCTATCATGGATTCCATTGCTGTAAGTTGCATGGCTGAAAAGGACAGAGGACTCTTTCAGCAGTAGCTTATACCAGCTGTAAACTTGCTCTCTTACCTGAAAAGACTGCAGAAAGGAATTGAAATAGATGAAGACAATCTGGGAAATGTCATCTTCACCAGGGTTGACAAAGAAAAGCATATAGGTGATGCCTAGCAGAGGCAGAAGAACCAACGTTGCCTTGACTGCCTTCCTGGGGGCAGGAAACAGAAAACACAAGTGAATACAAGAAAGAACAACTGTGTTACCTGAGCCAGTGGGGATCGACCCAATCCAAAATCACTCCTTTAGTGGAGAGAGAAGATGAGTCTCAGAGCAGTTCAGAGGGAAGCACCTACATCAGCTAGAGAAGGAACTTAGGTGCCTCCTTAAGATAGTTCAGCACCTGCACATGTCAAACAGGGCGAGAAGGAAACACAGCCTAAGACATACCTGCTCGGGGCTGTCCAATATGTACAGTCACTGGAGGAGAAAAAACACTGTAAGAGAGAAATTCTCTTTCATGTGCAGTTTCTTACACGAGTGAATGGAGTTAGGGAACACAAGTACTCTCTGTGGGTACCTCCAACTCTTAAGGCATTTGCTGAGGATACCAGTGGAAACCTGCATCTGCATGGTGGCCAAATAATTTGAGATTTTTCTGCAGAAGGACATCCAAGCTTTAGACACTTCTCAGCCTGCTTGCAGAAGAACACTCTCAAGGTTCGTTGACCAGCTTATTGTGTGACCCAGGATGGAGGCTGGGTCCTCAGGCAATGAAGAACACAAGTTTCTTAGGGCTCAGAAGAGGATATTTAAGAGGGAGCCCATGAGATCCCATGTCTGAAAGGCTGGACAAACTGTAGCAGATGAACATGGGAAGAGTGACAGCCTCCACTTTGGGCTGTGCAGCAACAGGCAAATTTGCTGGTCAACATTTTCTGACTGGTGCCTGACCAGTTGGGAGAAGTGGTCTGGAAAAGCCTTTCCCTTTGTCTCCTGCTGGTCATCCCCACACCCTGAACTTTTACATCCCTTCCTTTCTCTTTCTTCCTCCTCCAGAAAGTTTCTGTCCTGTCAATGAGGCTTGCATTAGGCTGAAGCCTTGAGGTTCTCTGCAGCCCCACTGAGAGATTTCTTTTACCTCAGGGTGATGTGACAAGTGCAGAGTTTATCTGCTGTCCAGGGCAGGAATGCTGTGCCCGTGAGACCTGCTCTACTCCCATCTTTTGATTCTGTCTGGAGTAGAAATGCTCGCTGGTTCTCTGCAACACCTGCACACGCAACGCAACTGTTTAGGGCTGTCTTAGAAATAATAACCAAGCAGATGGTGCACAATGAAGCATAAATGATTATCAACAGAATTTTTAGGGGCTAATCTTTATTATCCATGCTACAATAGTGCCCTGGGGGGTCAGCTGCTGAACAGCATTCGTTGTGCTAGACACTGTACAAACCCAGAAGACTGTACTTTCCCTAAGCCTGTATAAATCTCTGTGTAACGCTGTAGCAAGTAGATAGACAGGCAGGCAGAAGAGCACAAAATCATCACTGTTGTCAGGACAGAGTGACAGTCTTAAAGTAGCTACCACATCATTTAATGCTTGCTTAACAAATGTTTGGGCTAGTCAGTCTCAGAGCAGCAAGGCTTGCCCCAGGCCTTCCAGGAATTGTAAGGGTTTCTATTTAGGCTTTGGAAAAGAAAATTCCCTCACAGAGATGTAGTGATGATAAGATCACCGTCATCTGTTCAAGGACGAAGGCAGTTACTTTAGATTGCCTCACAATCTAATCTCTAATGCTCCCTGCAAACTGTGGCAGGGAGTAAAATGTACTGAGATTTGAATCATTTTTTTCTTTTCATTCTGGCTTTAGTTTTATGGCATGAGCTTTGAGTGTGAATAAGGGGTCATTTTTCCCCTTCATTTCTCTGGAAATGTGCAGAAGTGTCTGAACAAGAAAGTCAGACCACTGCATTAACTTCACATATGTCCCCAAACCCCAGACAGAAGTAAAAGGAAGGAATCAGGCAAGCAACAAACCCTCATTACTGCAGCAAAACTGCCTCCAAAGTCACGAGCAGGCTGATTTGAGGACATCAGGATTCAACCTTCAGCTTGATACACTGAGGTTTTATCTAGAAAGTATTTAGAGGATTGTGACCAATCTTACTGCACAAAACCTGTACTGTTTCCCAGTTTAAGGACCTTGTCTGCCCATAAATGCTCAAATCATCTTGCAAGATACTGCAAATGGTAAGAGAGGAATGGCACTGAGCAGCTCCTGAGCTCCAAGAATTTGCTTTTAGACTGCTTAGGTTGATGTAAGTCCACATCGCTGCTGGAAGGGGTCAAGCCACCTTCTTTCTGCTGCCCTGGGCTAAACCTTCCTGCCCTCCTTTCTGCCATGCTAGTGCTTGTGGGCTTGCACAGTCAGCCAGCTCAGAGAACTACCTGAGAAGCCACCCCATATAAAGGTGAGCTGAGCACCAGTTCCATGATGAAACCCAATGTGCAGTTAACACTTTTGCTGATACCAGCTGATGGGAGGAGGAAAAATCACCCTTCATTCCCATACCCTACACTTGAAAAAGAACATTAAACCCTATTGTAAATAGCTGTATGCACACGGTGATCATCAGTAATGACACAGATGAGTGTTTTGGCCCAGGCTCTGTTCTTTTACTTCTGGCTCACTCGATATTATTATGAACAAGGATCTTAACAGGCATATGCACATGATCTATTGGGAAGTCTTGATATTGTGGTGCTCTGCATCTACAAAGCTAGAGACTGGGAAAGAGAAGCAACCTAGTAGGGACTGAACAGTTTTCCACTGAGTCTTCAGATTAGCTGAATCAATGGTCTAGTCATCAGTGAAAGGCTTTATATATTTTGATAATATAATACATACACTTGTGTACATACAGAATCATAGAATCATTTAGGTTGGAAAAGACCTTTAAGATCATTGAGCCCAACCATTAACCCAGAACAGCCAAGTCACCACTAAACCATCTCTCTCAGCACTACATCTACAGAGCTTTTAAATCCCTCCAGGGATAGGGACTCCACCACTGCCCTGGGCAGCCTGTTCCTGGGCTTGACAACCCTTTCAGTGAAGAAATCTTTCCTAATGTCCAATCGAAAAAAAAAAAAAAAAAAATTAATCAAAATTGATAAAATTCTTATCCTTACTTGAATCCTTCAGATTTCATTGGAAACAGGAGATTTCACGTGTGTGTTGGGGCATGTGCAAGCCTGAAGGAGGTAAAGAGGCTGGTGGTTGTGGATGTGCATGTGTCTCTGTGTCTGTAAGCTCTGGCTGTTTGCATTGTTTGGACCTTGAAATGGGAGTGGACAGAAAAAAGTATGCAGGCACCCTTTTACTGATAGCCTGCAAACATAAATACAAATACTGTGTACCTAAGTGTGTGAGCTCAAGGGGCAAGAAAGACACCCACCAAGATCACCACTGGCATCTGGAAAGATAAGGATGGGACAAGGACAGGGCAAGTGAGGCAGTTCTGTAACACCAGAAACAGCAAGAAGCACCAGTTGACTTACCTGTACTGTATTGTCTCTGAAGTGGTTGAAGCTCTCAGCTTTGTCATTAAAATCCTAACTATGTTAAATAGAAATACAAAATTTATCTGGAAAAGAAGGAAGAGAGAGAAAAAAATAACACCAGTGAGTCACACAGGGGCTTATGGGATGTGATACACCTTAAAAGGCAAATTTTGCAGTTCCAACCTGATTGAAAACAGCTTCTTGGTTTTACCATTAATTGCAACTGTCTCAGAACTTTACTAGAAATACCAGATTATGCAGCAAATATCCAACAGCTGTTAATCTTTTTAAAACAGCAATGAACAGGGAGTACTAAAGCAATGGTCCCAGCAAGCAGCTTATTTTTAACTCCCTTTACTCCTTTCCTGGGTGCCACAAGGAGCTAAGGGTGGGATTGATTTGGCTCTTTGCCTCCATCTCTGTCTGAGCTCATCCAAGGCTCCCTGCACACTTGGCAGCCCTGTGCTTGGTGCATAAGGCAGGTGTTTGAGACCACCCTCCCATTCTGCTGGAGGCTGCAATGGTTAGGAAGGGCTCCCCAGACCCAAAGCGCATGCCTGATCTTAATGGGACTGGGTCACTCCCTTTGTATTCGGTGAGGCTCAATGTTGCACTCCACGAGAGGCACGTAAAACAGAGCAGATGAATCATACCTGGAAAATGTGTATTTTTAAATTTTTTTTTCACTGTCTTTAAATGTGAAATGATGGATTTAACATTTCCCTTTTTAATCTGCTGAGCTAGGTAATCATTATTTCTGTTACAATCTCACCACTGAGAATTGAGATCTGCTCTAATTACTGTTGTAGCATCTGCAAGCGGGTTTCTTACATAAGTTTCCTCTCAGTGTAAACAGGAAAGGAATAAAAAAAACCCCAAACAAATAACTGAAAAGAAGATTCTGATATACAGACTGCTATTAGCAGAAGGATTTGGCACCGAGGAGCAAATTTTGGGTTGCTTTTATAGAATCATAGAATGGTAGGGGAGTTGGAAGGGAACTCTGGAGATCATCGAGTCCAACCCCCCTGCCACCACAGGATCACCCAGGGCAGGCAACACAGGAACATGTCCAGGCAGGTTTTGAAAGTCTCCAGGGAAGGAGACTCCACAGCCTCTCTGGGCAGCCTGGGCCAGGCTCTGTCACACTCACAGTGAAGAAGTTTTTCCTCATGTTGAGGTGGAACGTCCTGTGTTTCACCTTGCTACCATTACCTCTTGTCCTGTCACAGGGCACCACTGAAAAGAGCCTGGCCCCTTCTGCCTGACACCCACCCTGCAGATATTTGTAAACATGAATAAGATCCCCTCTCAGTCTTCACCTTTCCAGGCTAAACAGCCCCAGGGTTCTCAGCCTTTAAACACATCAAGTAGGGTAGCTTACAACACACTGATCTGTTTCAAAACTGCCACCGAGGTCCGCTCTCAGAACTGCAGAACTGCTATCTCAGGACTGTCGAGGTCACAGCCTAAGCTTATGAGATGGTATTTCTCTCACATGCATCTCCAGAGTCCCAAAGCTCCTGGCACTTTGCAGTCTACGAACGGAACGATTCTGTGATTGACTTCCAACTATTTCTGAACGTTGTAGCAGAGCTGCCAATGTGAAGGTGTTCTCAAAACACGCTCCTTTTCTTTCTGTGCAATGTGGTGTATTTCAGTGATTACAGGATCCTGGCATCCATCACATCATTCCCTGCAGTTACTGTAACACTCTTTGTAAGAAATGGTTCAATAAGCACCTGAATAAACACTGGGAGACTGGCAGTGTTGGGAATCGTGTACATTAAACACTTCTTACGTGAGATACAAAAATGCTGCTCTAGGAGTTAACAAGTGACATTTTTAAAAATGATTTTCTTAGCAGAGCAGGGCCTTAGGGAGTATAAGAAAAACACCAGTCCCCAAACAGTGCAATTTCTGTATTTGCTCTTGCTAGAATTGTCTTTGTCATATTTAAGAGCTTGAAGTCAACTGGTTCTCTATTTATCAGAGACAAAAGCAGCTTCTTATCACTGGTTTGACTTGAATCTTGGCTTGAAACTTCTCAGATTGGTGACTGCACCATTTCTCAGTAGCAGAAAAAGAAATGGTCAGGCAGTCCCTACTGAGGGGAGGTGAAGGGGGTGTCCCTCATCCACAGAAAGAAAACTTCTGCCTCTGAAATTCTACTACCAAATCTTGAGGTTCTTCATCAGCTCAGAGCCAGATTTGGGTTAGTTCTACTGAGGATTCAAAAAAGGCACCAATCCAAAGCTTGCCGCTTTTGCAATCATAATGGAAGGTGCCAGATGGAACTACAGACTCTTAGGCGAGAGCAAGTTCCAAATATAAGTAGGTCTAATCACATGGGATTAACATTGTGAACTGGACTGGAGAAGCATTTCAAGATTCATGAGTCCTACTTTGACGTGACAGCAGAGAACTGGAAATTCAAATTGCCACAGGCTGCATCAGAAAAATTAAGGATTTTGATCTTCTCCAAAATTAAATTGCAGAAGTGTGATTCATCAGTCCAGAAGGAGAATTGCTGGATGAAAAGTTTGGGACTGACTTTGCTAGAAATACTCCCATTCTATATAAATCAAATTTTCTTTCTCCTACTCTTTTGCCCTAAGCTCCCCCTGTCCAAGAGTTGCAGAAAGCAATCAATGCTGACATACAGAAAGGATGTATTAATACTTCTCATCTAGATTTTCACATTTACACTGATCCCCAGGGACACTGGCTTGCTCATCTGGTTGGCAGCAGTAACACCGACTGTCTCAGGGGAAGCTCACTGTGTGCTGGGTACCACCAAAAGCTGAGCACCCCAATGGAGGCCACCTTCAGGGAGACAATTCAGCTACAGACCACAGCAGCATTTGAGGTATTCCTGACAGCCAAGACCTATGGGTAGCACTGGTACACTGCTTTTACATGATAGTTCCTCCTGTCTGTTTGAGATGTTTACTGCAGCATGAGATGCCTGTTCTCACTTTGAAGTGCCACTTTATGTGACTTGCATAGACAGGTCTGTCAGGAGGGTATATATTATCAGGTTAGATGGAGCTTTGCACAACCTGGTCTAGTGAGAGGTGCCCCTGCCCGTGGCAAGGGAGTTGGAACTAGATGATCTTTAAGGTCTCTTCCAACCCAAACCATTCTATTCTTCTGTGATTATAAGGCTGTATTACAGGTTGCATTTATTTGCCTAAACACAGTTACTGAGAGACATTTTTGGTGCCATGGTGTATCCTGCCTGACCTCAAACTACTACTTCAGAACAGCATGAGCTTTCTGGAGGATCTGCATCCTCTCTGCCAGACCCATGTGGTGCTGATAAAGCATCTGAAAAGGTCCTATGCACCAGTGTTTAAGCAAACAGATCTCTCCTCTGAGTTAGATTAAATAAATCCTATCTTGATAGTCTTAACGTTTCCCAACGGAGCAGCTGTGAATACAAAGTCACAGTGAATTTTGGAATAGCATGAAGGAACAAAAGAAGACTTTTTTGTCTAAAGGTTGGCCACCGTAACCCAGTCGGCACTTTGGTGCTACAGTAATGACTGTCATGTACAGAACATTTGCCCCACTGTTTGCCCAAGGCCTCAGAAACACTGATCCCAAATTCCCTCTTACCTAACTGCAGAAACAAACTCAGACCTTGGAATTTTATTTCCTGTTTTCATCCTCATAAATGGCAACTCCAAGGATTTTTTGAGATAGGCATTAGACACTCATCTCTATGCCTCGTTGAGCTCTTCCTCCCAGAACACATCTAATCCTTTAACTCAGTTTTCTCCTGGTTTCATCTTTACAACACCCAGTGTCAGTGAGTACTACACTTCAGCAGTTCATCAGGAGGGAGGAGAATTTGAAAAGTGCAAAAAGTTGCCTGAAAAGCAAAGAGAAACCTGTTCCAAAAGAAAGAAGGTGGAAAAAAGTAACATCCAATTTTGGTCTGTCTTTCCCTGCAAACCAGTCTTGTTTTTTCAAAGAGGGCTGGTAAATGGGACAGGGGAAGTAGAGCATCCTGGGCCACATGGAAGGTACTGGAAAAATGAGTCACGTGTATCAGCCAAGAGATGATGTCTGGGATGCAAAGAGGATCATCAAGTCAGGAGAATCCTATGGCCTTTTTTATTCATAAAATAAGGTCAGAAAAGTCACTCATGTCTCCTTCTGGCTTTAGAGTCTGTGAACAACATATGCAGTTCTTTCAAGGCTTGGTTCTCTACCTTCTCACAGGGCTACTTTCCACAACTGTCACTGCACTAGGACAGGACATGAGTGCAGCCTTTGGCTTATTATGCACAAAGCTCCTCCTGTTCCTGGCTTCATCCCACAGGCTTTTTCAGAAGAAAGAATAACTCTTCCCCATTCTAGATTAGCTGCCTACGAGAAGAAAGTGAAGTGACTTGGCCTTGCCTCTAAAGTGATTCCATCACTCAGTGAGGATAAGGAGCTGAGTTGGATTAGCATCATTTCATTTCAGGTTGCTTCTAGGCAACTGTTTCCTCCAGGCTCTATTTCTGTTCAGTGGAGAGAAACATTTGTCATATTTTAAATGAGTGGTTTTGGATAAATAGTTCTTGGACTTGAACCATTTGCCCACACAAATGATCTTCAGATTGCTCAAGGGTATCCCACCTGAGCTTCAAGCAAGTGAATGTGGCTGTATCTGACGAGTATTTGTGACACTATATGAAAGCTTAAAATATGTTTTGAGGCACCAGCATCAAGGGTTGCCTCTGTTAAGGTTTCTCTCAGAGATCTTTAAGACTCCAACAGGATAACCTCTCAAAGGCAGAACTTAACAAGCAAAAAATTCCAAGGCAAAAGATGCAAACGTGTTAACGTCAAAATACTTGTTTCTGGTTTTGCCAGCTAGAAACACATTTCCCACTTTTCAATTTTAATGGCTTCTTTGAAAACAACACTTCAGAAGGACATTTGGCTCAGTAGGACCTTTCAGTAGCACTCAAAGAGGTCTAATCTAAGCTATCTAATGATAGCTTGAGTTTGTGCAGGATGGAAGACACAGACTGGGGATCAAAAGGGAACCAGCTGCTGCACACAGCCTGTAAAAGCTGAAGCTTTTAAAATGAAAATGGAGCTATTTTTGCAGCTGGAGAGAATCCATACAGTGAGAATCCATCTAGTGACTACCAGACTGATTCTGACTTATAAGCAAAAAAAGATGAAGACTCTGGTGTTTATTCCTTAGATCTATATATGTAGTAGCATTTCAAAGGAAGAAAGATCTTATGACTGCAAAGTGAGTTTTCCTAGAAAAGAGCCTCTGTACTGTATCTAGCAAAGTACACAATTACTTGTCAAGGACTTTCTTGTTATTATTGGAGCTCTATGTCAACAAATTAATTTCTTTCAGAACGGGACAGCCCACACAGCAGGAAACCCACACATCAGCTCCATAAATGGAGACTGATGAATGGACATTTTAGAGAAGTAATGATTGCAGACAGCACATCCTTTTATTACCTTTAATCTCACTTGATATTTTTATTCATTTCTGTTTATATGTGTTTTCTGCTTCTCAATGGAAAATAGAACTAAGGGTTTTTCCCTTAGTATTTATTGAGAGCTAAAATGAATCCAAAGATGAGGTCCTAAAGACCAAATAAACCAGTTTTTTTCTTATTCTCTTACTTTTATTTATGATGGTGCTAAGAATATCCTCATTGCTGAAATAAGACCCTCTCCAACTACAGATGGAAAATAAGTAGATTTCAGATCTTGCCAGGGCTTTGGAAGTTTAGTGTTTCCATTTCTAAATTAAGATGAAAATTTAGAGCCGCAAAATGGAGTTCCAAAACAGTGATCCAAAAGCATTTGGACCATCTGTTTTGGCACTGATGAATTATAATCTGAACATACAAACCCAGAAGCTCCCTTGAACCAAAAGAAACTTTTCAGTGAGAGATTTCGGTCATAAAAATTTTCAGTCATAAATACTAAACTCCATCTGAGAGGAAATTTATCTCCCTTAGTGAGATACAATAGCCAAAATATTCCAAGATGCACAAAAGAGGGAATGCTGACTGTGAAAGGCTTCTTAGCAGTTTTCATTAAGCTCAGGAGTTTAAATGGGAAGTCATTAAGTTCTTATTTTCTTTTGAGAGCTGAATGGACAACCTGCATTTATTTTGCTTATTTCTGCTGGGCTTCCTTTTTTATGCTTCACAGAAAGCTTGTAATTCTGTGCTTCTTAGAATATTTGCTCCTTTTCGCTCCCAGGAAATGTAAATGTTATTCTATTTAGACTTTGTGGTAAAATCTACCCCAGGTAACTCAAACCGGCCTCAGAGTAGCCATTTTAGCTGGAGCTTTCTGTACTGTCATCCTGACCTCAAATGAACAGTCTAACAGTTTACTAATGCCTCGTTTTAATTGTTATATCATACTGTCCTGACATCATTCTCAGGCAGGGCCTTTTATCACAAAAGTTTCCCTTTCAAAGGTCACAGGCACCACAACGACTCATTTTGGTGTACAGCAAAGTGCTGGAAAATGCTGTCTGATCAGGAATAATGAGCTGAGATTAATAAGAGGCATAATGGATGATTATGATCAGGGAGGCTGTGGAAGAGACCTCCTAGAGCAGCAGGGAAAGACTGACTCTTCAGGCAAGCAGAGTAGGACTATGCACATCCTGAGGGTTTTAGAGGCTGGAGCTGTCTTTTGGCAGGGAAAGGCATGACTGGTAAATGGACACCTTCCTTACCTAATGCCTGTGTTACACTTCAGCAAACAGACCCTTGCTTTTGCCCAGACTGTCACCTAAACCCAAGTTTATAACACAACTCCAGCCCTAGTTGGGATCACATCATTTCCTCACTAGAGCCCTGCATCATGCATGAGCATGTTCACAGCCTCTGTTCTAACTTTATAACCCCATCTGTGATCCTCTTAATACTCTGCTGGTCCTTCTGTCTCTCCTGAAACATCTTGTATTCAGAAGGCTTTGTTAATGAAACACACTGCAGGTGACTCCCCAGTCAAGTGAACTACCACTGGGTCTCTAGTCACATGTGACTCAACAGGGCTTCTCTAAAGCTATTTCACCTGACAAGACAGGAACACACCTAGTGCTGCACCACCAGTAAACACATACCTTTGCAAAAAAACCAGTGGCACGCCAAGAGTTCTTGCCTTCTTGACAACCAGGTCATCACACCAGCACATTGAAAAAGACCAAGATGACATGACAGCCTTAAAACATGGGCATACTGCTGTGAGTAGTCCACACGGCAGGTTCAAGTTGCCGTGTGTTGACAGTTAAGAACCACAAGAGAAGACTCAAGAGAGAGTCTTCCTCCAAAGATGAACCATCCAGCAACTTGCTGATGAAATGTGATTTCCTATCTGGAAAGCATTCTGAGTAAGACTTGACAGGATGAATTTTGGAGAAAGTTTTCTGGGCAAATGCTGTTGGTCATATGAATTTCTTATTAGCTGTTGACTATCATGCAAACAGAAATAGAAGTTCTGGAAAGAAAGAGACATTGTAGGTGTGTACATGGTATTGGACACCTTGTTTGACGCAACTGACTCCGCAGCTACAAAATGTAAACAACAGGAAGACAATAATAGCAATGATAGCAGGATTGGATATAAATTCTGGATGGACTGTAATCAAATTTGCATATTATTCTTATCCTGTGTGTAGCTATGACAACATGCTTGTAGAACACTGAAAATGATGATAAATGTGTCTTGCAAGAAAAACTCAGGATGGCAACAGTCTGCAGGTCATGAACTACCACCTTGGTAGCAGAGGAAGAACTGGGTATCTGTAGAGAGAAAGAAATTTTAAAAAATCAATAGGAAAACTAAATTATCAGCAATCCAGCGGTTGAAGAAAAACATAAGCCAGTCACATAGGAAGGAGAAGGGAAAATGAAGAGGATATAAAAGTAATAAAAAAATTTTCTCAGTCTCTGAACAGAACAATGCAGAGGTGGAAGCATAAATGTGAAAAGAGTCAGCAGAATCTATGAAAATATTCAGAGAAGCAATTCCATCAGCAAGGAAGATGCTTGGACAGAACTAGGGAATGCTTTTCAGAAAAAAAAAACCAAACCAAAACCAAACCAAAATGAAAAGCATACAGATGCATACATAGGTGCAGTGCTTCTATATATAAACTGGCAAGTGAACAAACCTTCATGACTTGTTTAGAAGATCAAAAGAAAGGGACCTGAACGATGTGGATATTTTGAGTGGAGAACTATAGTCAAGCAAAAGCAAGTGAAGATCAAGATTAAGATGCACTACAAATGTTAACTATTGGATGTTACCAAAAAGGAATGGATTCCATAAATATTGGTTAAGTTGCTTAGTAAACCTATTTCCCCTCCCCACAATGCTTTTAAAGACATACTGGGAAAAGTTGTATGTAATAGGATGGTGGAAAGACAAGCTCTGCTCTTCAGTAGTGTAAATGGTTATGTGGCGTTAGGATAACATGTGAAAGCAGAGAGCAAAGCATTTCAAGAAAAAAAAAAAAAAAGAATGTGTGAACACTGTACAGTATCTCTACACTAATAAACTAGGACATGGGATGGGAAGAATTATTGAGGCAAGCCCTATATAGGACTCTGTAAGTCCTACAGCTACTGTAAACAGTTGTATTGCAACATCCATTGCACAAGTGGGCGATACTAAATTGTTACCAGTCCTTTGGATCTACTGGAAGTAAAGGCTAATGAAACCTACTCCTGTGAATGCTAGAGGTCCTGTTAATTTAGCTTAAATATATTAATTGTCACTTATGACAATTTTTGTCAATAATACTAATAAGCTTGAGTACCTCCACTCTCCTCTGTGACTTACTTAGAGAAAACACATCTTTCCACTGTCTTAGTTTTGAACACCTAAACAAACTCAGATACTTACTGAAACTTTCTCCATGCCATGGTCTTCCAGAACATCAGCCAGTGATTGCTATATATAAGATATTGCTATATCCCATAACCTGAAGCTGAGCTGGAGCTGGACGAACTCTTTGCAAGCACTGTGAAGAAGAGTATTTGTAGAAATAAGGTGAAAAGGGGAAGAATTATATAATTTGTGTAGTCCTCTGAAAGAGTCAGCGTGGGGACAAGGGAGATCCAGGGGATAATCTACTCAGGTTTTGAAAAGGAATTCAAATTTGTTTCTTCAAAGGCTCCTATAGAAATTTGGCTGTTAGAGGTTTGGAGGGAAGAACATCATGCATAGAAATACAAGAAAGAAAGGGGAGGAATGTATGTATGTACACACATATATAGTCTGTTTTCTCAATGGACAAAGAAGATCTGGTAGATCTGTGCTAGTTTACATAGACCTTAGTGATCTATGAAAGGGAATAAAGAGCAGGCTGAGAGATTTATAATGACACTAAGCTACTCAGGATGGCAAAAATAAAGGCTAACTGCAAAGAGCTGTTCAGGGACTCACAATACTAAGTGACCTGGCAAGATCGTGGCACAAGAAATCACATGATATAAAGGTAAGACAATGGGGAAGTACAGCAATCTTAACTTTACATGAAGAGTTATGAGCTCTGGGCATTTTCATTCACAGAAGAAACATTGGAATTACACTGGGTAGCTCCCTGAAAGCTTTATCTCAGTTTGATCTTGCCACCACAAAAATGCTATGTTGTTAATTATTAGCACATTATACAAACCACTTCTGCACACGTGTCAGGTGTCTCCAGAGCAAAATTCCACACTGCAATAAGGATGAGCCTACCTTCTTAAGGACACTTAACTCTTCTACAGCACTTGTCACCCAGGAATGTCAAAGCATTTTATAAAGGAAAGGAAGTAACTAACATTAAGCTTGCTTTATAGCTGGGGAAACTGAGACCTAGAGCAGCAATCTAACTTGTTTGAAAGCAAATAGCTGTTGAAGGGAGACACAGAAGTGAACTCCAGGTCCTCCTATCAGCTCATATACCCACTTATGACAGCAGTTAATTGATTGTGGTATTTTCAACAAGACCCCAAAAGAGGATGATTGAAAACTGTTCAGTTCTCAAGTACAAGGATAAATAAATACTCTAATAAAGCTGAATGCAGGGTTTTTCAAGCCTAAATATTTGATCTGACAGTTTGAAAACCTGAATATTTAATACTGTTTTAGTTCTAAGAAATAATCTGCAGAGCAGTGCATATCTGGGGTCAGTTTACAACAGTAGTTACTGAGAAATACAGCAGCTCAGTTAACTGCCTCCAGTGCCTGTTTTCTGAGGTTTTCCATTGATCTTGCTGTGTTTTCATGGTTCACCAGTTCTTTGACAAGGATTACATTTAAAATTGCACATTAGAAATGTATTTTTCTTAATAAAATTCAGTGCCCTGTCATGTATTTCCAACCCTTTTCTCCTTCTTTAACTTCAGAGAGGGATGTATGATTAAAACTTGGTTATGCCACTCTGAGGAAAGATATTAGAATTTAAAAAGCCACTAATTTGAAGAGAAAATGCCAACCAGAGTGTATTTTTCGAGTGCTATTATAAATTGAATTGCAAAGCATCCCATGTACTGAGTGGTTACATCTCTCCTGGGATAGGTTCAAATCAAAATCCATTCAGGAATGAAACAAAGAAAAATAATTACCTTCATTTTCTTCCTCACATTTTTTGTCAAAACCAATACAGGTTTCTTGCCCAATATTCAGGATAAGCATTTATATCCACTTTCTTTTGCATCTGAAATAGTTTCCCTGTGTTCAGCCCAAGTCAATGTTCGAGGTTTTTCTAAAGACAGGTTTTCGGAAAGGAATCAAACAAATCTCTCCAGTGCATTGTTCAAAGTTTTTGTACCCTGAGATATAACAGAGAATAACGTAGTTTAAAGATGGACTTGAGGACTGCTACTATGATCAAAAGGCTTTCTTTTTGGACAACGTTTATTTCCCACTGAGGCTTTGAACATCTCCGTGACCTGTTCTTGGTGCTCAGCTACCTTGTGCTGCAGCAGTTCAATGCACAGAGGCAAGGAAAGGAGAAATCAAAACCGGTGCAAGTAATTTTTTTGAGAGGCAAAACCCTCCTATCTTTTAAAGAGACTCGGCATCTTTAGAAACAGATTTTATCCATATGGACCTAAGGATATATACCAACAAGAGCAGTCTAATTGTATTGTCACTGACCGATATAATGACGCCTCTTGAACGCATAATGATGCTACCACGTAGCCAAAACTCAGCTGAGCTGTACTCTGGGCACTCAGTACCTAAAGTGGGTGAAAACAATTTTAACTGTCACAGGCAGAGTGCTCACACGTGGACGGGAAGTGTAATTTGATAGAGTTTTTAGACTTAAAAGTTTTTTAGTGCGAGCCCTGTTTTGGAAAAACATTAATTTCTCCTAGTAACATTCACATCTCTTTATCTGTCCTGTAGTACACTGGGTCAGTTGTCTCACAGAATTCTGCTGTATTTTCTCTCCTAAATCATGAACTTGAGGTAAACATACCAATTCTTCATTAGTTCAAATCCAACTCATTAGCAGTGACTGAAAGGGGTCACAGAGTTGTACTATTTTTGAAATCTTTGCATCTTCAATTCCTGGTGACGAATGTACACTGAAGGGAAGAGGAAAGCAGCACTTTGTCCTCATCTATGTTAAGGCAGAGGCATACTGACATACTGGGGAGGGGTGATGTTTGACTGTGTTGCCCTGAGTACATGGCAGATGTCAAACTTTTTTTTTAATCCAGCAACTCTCATGGCACTCTTGAGAGAGTCAGTAGCTCCAGGAATAATAAGTGATGCTAGAGTCATTATATACAATTTGATTTTATCTGCATACAAGATCAAAAAATGAACCTGTCAAGTTGCTTACATACACTAGGAGTATCCTCATTATAAACCCAAGACTCAACTGTTGAGTTTAAAAAAAATAGAGGGATGGGGGCATGTACATTTCAGCAATCAGGAATGTACTGTAACAGGTCTTTTCAGATTTTTTTTTTTTAGATTTTATTTCCAGAGAGCTCTTTTCCTCACCCAGCAGTGCCTTCTGATGGGGCTAACCATAAGGAGAAGGAAGGAAGGACTTGCCCTTATGTAACTTCTCTAAATTGTATCAGTGGCTTGCCACCCCGCAGTGCAATTACTGTTGTTCTCTCATTAGTGTTTTAATTAAAGCTCAAGTGCAGGCCAGTGTAGAAAGGTTCAAGACACAGTGTCAGTTCAGGGCAGCATAGTTATTCTCTCAGTTCAGAGGGGTCTCAAGGCTGCTCGTAATTAGAGGCAGATATAATGACCTGTATATAAAGAGATAACCTCCACCTGTATCTCCATTTTCTGTGCCTCTTTGGGTTCTTTAAATAGAAAGTGCTGTTCTGGGCAGAACAAAGCTCATCACATGACTTGAAGCTACCTATGGTACCTGCCAGAGATGCCATCCAAGGATTTTACAGATCTTGTTGACTGAAGGGATTATGGTACATTAACAGGTTCGCAGACTTCTAGGCAATGATGTGAAAACCAAATGCTCTGAGGATTGCAAACCTGCTACCTTGTGTTGTCTAAACTGGATTTGTTTGGGAGTTAGTCTCTCTGTCAGTGAGTCAATTTACTGTGAGGTTGGTTGTGGTTTTGGGAGGGTTCCCTCAGTGATGCACTGTGTGTATCACACCCATTGTATTTCTTTCCTTAGGACATAAAGAAAAGAATTTTTATATAAAACCAGACTCCTACTACATTTTTTCCCTTTCCAGCAATGCACAATACGATCTGTTCACTGCATCTTACCAATTAACACAGAAATTAACTCTCCTGGTTTCAGGTTAGGGAATATTCAGATTTGTAGCTGGCTTCCTAGGCACTTTTTCATGCTGAATCATGAGGTAAGAGCTCAAGGCTTCTTAGCCTTGAAAAAGCAGGCAGTGACTGCCAATTGTGGAGCATTTGCACCTTCTCCATGGGTGCTGGAGTGGCATAAGGGACAGCTCTACCAAGTCTTAGTTCCCTAAGAGAGTTCCCTTACTTCCCCAGTGACCCCTGTGAATTCTGTTAGGATATCTGCCTTCTTCCTAGGTGGCTCCTACCTCAAAGAAGTGGAGGAGTAGAATAGGGTTTTTATAACATTGTCCTTTCTAAGAACATTGACCTTCTCCATCCACACCCAGTATTTTCTGGGAAAGCATCACTGCACTTGAGTTGAAGGTTCAAAATGGTTTATGAATGAGCTTCCTTCTTCCTCTGCCTACTCCTGGTTGGCACAGGAGACAGAGAGTTGGGTAAACAGATAAGGAGCCTGTTAACTGTAGTTGGCACTGAAAAGGAAACTTAACACCAGGAAAGCTACAAACAAATGATGGGAATGTAGAAGATGAAGAGGAATGTACAAGGAGATGCAGTTCCTTACCATGACTACTGCATTTTTCCAATGTGCACGATGGAACTGCTGTAGTTCTCAAGAGCCTCAAGTGGATGAACAGATATTGTAATGTACCTCCTGGTTTTGAACATTTTTCCTTCCCAGATCTCAAAACAGTGTACAAAGGCAGGCAAACACAATTACAGGGGGAGGAGAATGGCCTAAGGTCAGTGAAACAACCAAAATCAGATCACTGCAATTCTGACTTGCAGTGTTAGCTACTGTGGCAACTTCAGAGAACAGCTGGCCTTTGACCAAACATTTCACCTTGTTTGTGTCTTATTTTACTGAAAAGTAGATGTTGAAGATCACAAATGCCTACCAAATGATCCCTCAATAGGAGATGGCAGTGTCCTTCCACCCACATACATGCTTACCAGAAGAACAAGAATCACTGGTCCTTGATATATGTAGTCAATGTACTTCCCTGGCTCTTTTCCAAACCAGCATCTGTAAGAAACAAAACAAATAAGAAAATCATTCATAGAGAAGAATGCACTTCTTTTAGACTGCAGTATCAAGGATGCCATAGAGAGATGTTCCCTTGTTCCTCGAGTTGTTTTAATTATACACATAATCATCAAGTGACTGAGTTTTCTGCTACAAAGCCACCTTTTGTTTGGACACAGATCTGAGCCCCATTTTCCCCTGCCATCAGACCATTCATGTTCCCACTATGTTTTTGGCTATTGCCCATGTACATATTTCCAAGAAATGTGAGAACCTGTTATAAGGAGGATGGAGAAGGTATCTCCTGCTGGGTCTGAAAAAGGGATAAAAGAAATATTTTGTGTACAAGAAAAATCTGTTATCTATTGCTGTGCCCAGAGAGAAGCCCAGAGAGATGTGAAACCACAGGTAAACTGAAAGGGCCTCAATCTAGCAGTGTGCCTGGATGTGTCACGTGTGACTGACTGCTGACTTGACTTTCACTTCCACTCATTACAAGTGTTTTTCTCCCCGCTGTGTTACACAACAGACTCAGTCTGGGATTTCACAGCAACCCATACTGATGTTCACTTCATTCTCTTAACTGAGAATAAATAATGTCAGCTATATTTATCTCAGTAAATGAATCAGAACTGGGCTCAGGTCTGGACTCAATCATTCACACCATTACATTTTCCTTTGTGTAGTTTTGGCCCAGGGCAAACAATAGCCAACTCTGAAATGATTCCTGGAGAACAAATCTGGAGCTATCATGAGCCAGAGGACATTCCCAAAAGCCCACAAACTCCAGCTACCCTGATTTGAATGTCAAGAGGGTTTAATAATATGGATGTGAACTACTCCATGCTATTTGGACTCCAGCCCCAGGAATGATTCCATGCCCACATAATTTAGTATTTCAGATACAGCCACATTGTCTGGATCCTAGTTCCACCAAGCAGAGACAACGTTGCTATCATAATGCCTTATGGTTTAGGTCATCAGAGCTCCAGATCCCTTAGGAAGCAGATTTTGGAGTTCAAGAATCTGAGAGGTTTTTTCCCTTTTGTGGATACCACATAACAACTCTACACAGCAAAAATTATATTTTCCCTTGTGACAAAAGATGAGCATCATTCCACTGGAGTTGTGAAAACAAGGGCAATTCCTGAGCCAAGAAGACCATGGAGACAGGTGCAGATTTGCACTTTTACAAGCCTGCAAGAAATAACACTTGTGGCCTCAAAGAGTCTGCAGTCTAAGACACAACCTCATGAGCTGAAGGCAAATAAACTGAGAAAATGAAAACTGTGGTTCAGATGGAATTCTTTGGAATCACCTGATGCCCCCAAAGCCTTTCTCCAAAGTGTGCAGGTGGCTAAACCAGAAGGAGCTTTTTCCCGTTGCAAAGTGCTCTCAGCGAACCGACTGTACAGAAATGTTGAGATGTGTGGTGGGTATCTAGGAGCACAACTCACTATTACACAATTGTTTGCCTTTTCTTCATTCAATTTCTACATCCTTTAAGTTCCAAATGCATGAGAGAGCTTTGAATATTTTATAAATACAAACCATGCCTGTTATTCCCTGGTGCACTGCCTGCAAATCAGGGTAAATTGATAAATTTTGCAACTAATCTTCCAAAATTTGGTGATGAGAGCAAGACTTGGAATAAGTTACCTCCTCTAGACAATTTATCATCCAAGAAGAATTCTCAGGGCAGCCTCAAATGAATGAAACTGATTTTTTGGGGGGTTATTTTCTTATGAAGGTGGAAAGATATGAATAAAAATGAATTACAACATATGCCAAGGAAAGAAACACAACTCTCCAGAACTTGCAAGACCTACATTAGCGAGAGGTTTTTGAAGGGCATTTTGGGGGAACTATTATATATTGTCTGCAACTCAGAGAAACTAGAGCTATTAGAAGAGGAGTTTCTGGGAACCTGGCTTTTGTAGAAGAAGGACTAATAAGAAGCAGACTGAGGCATGTGGCAGAACTTAGTGAACTAGAAAAGTCAGCAGAGAATTTGGAACAGAGCTGGTAGAGCACAACTGAGGTTCCAGGGCAAAGGCTGCTCGTTGCTTTTTGGCATCCTGAGGAGCAAAACGTTGACATTTATTATCTGAAGTGCAGTATCAGACCAAGGTCGCACTGAGTGAAGTATCA
>JAAGNO010028384.1:68293-85403 GCA_033439905.1 Ceryle rudis | reverse complement strand
TGACGAGCAGTCTTCCAAAATGAGGTGTTCAAACCTCACTGTTGAACTCACAACAGGAATGTTTAATGTGTATCACTGTTCTTAATGCATGTGGTGTTTTACCTCTCCAGGTTTCAAGACACAAGTTTTGGTTATTTTGTTTTGTGCTGTTTGAGTTCTAGAGCTGAAAGTCCTACTTCAGCACAATGAGAGAGCTGCCCTGCTGCCCTGGCTTGTGCAAGGCAACAACTACAGGAACCATGGAGTACATCCAGGATGTTGTGAAATTTCATCCACCCAGAAACAAGAAGGTGTGAGAACACAAAAATTAGGAAAATCTGTTAATCTGAGATAACCTCTCAGGGCTGATTGACTTGGGACAGCTAAGGAACAAGTTCTATGTAATTTTTTTCTTGCCATTTTGAGACTACAGGATGAATTCTCCTGTGTGATTATTGTAAGCAGGAATGGACTCACACAAAATTTCTCCAACATTGAAAGGGTGTCTGTGTAACTGCCAGTATGTGTAACTCCAGGGAATTAGATTATCACCTTCAAAGTCACCATTAAACCTACAGAAGAAAGATTGGTCAAGGGTTCAGAAGCTTGTGGGAAGCAGAGAAGAGGAACTTAATGCATAACAGAATTCATCCCATGCCTACAGCATGGATGCCCTAAGATCAGACAGTCTTCTTACCCATCTCCCTTCCAGTCAGGAGAAAAAGTGCACGTAAGTGTAATTTATCCAACCTCCTTCCAGAGGAGATGAAATGCACCCTAGATTGCATTTACTGTTTTGACTGATCACTGTTGATCGTAAGAGACCACAGCTTAGTGCAGCTGCAGACACCTGCAAGGTAGACACATTTAATCCGATGTGCTACAGACAGACAAACAATGTGGTCATATGAAAAACAGATTCATGGAGATTTTTTTGTTAGGGAAGGGAGCTGTAACAGATAATAGACAACGACCCAAACACTAGTTGGAAAGTACAAGCTGAGCAGTATCAGTGTTTGGAGGAAGAATTCCCCAAACACAGATGCCTTTTTATCTCCCATATTTTTCAATTTCATGCACTAACTGCTTCCATTTGGAAAAGCCAGAAACAGCAACACAAAAATTCCAGCCCTAAGACTATTCTTGGCAGCCTAACAACTGAATTCTGCACACCAAGAAGGCCAAATCCTTTAGCACTCCACTGTAGCTTTTTAACCAAGGTCTTGCTCAAGCGAATCTCCCATTGAAGGAGATTACCCTGACTGTAAATCATGTACTAATCTATCAAAGGAGAGCATCGGGGCTTGGCCAAGGATATCTGGGAAAGGCATTTTCAGGAGTTGACTCACATAGTGCTCTGGAATTTGAAATGGTCTGGATTTGGAAGGAGGTGATGTGACCTTTCCTCTTTCCTATCAATCAGCATTATTTCTAAATTACCAGTTCAGCCTGCAGGCATTTCTTAATTTATTTAGAGAGCCACATAAACACAAATGTTAACATCACTTACTGTTCATTTTCATAATACAGTTTGCCAATGGCCCAGGCAATGATGATTGGGCAAGGAATACCTGCAACAGGAAAAAATCAGGAGTTAATCACAACCTGTGGATGGATGGAACAGATGTAGATTCAGATTTGTGAGAATCTTGGTTAATGAACTGGAAGACTCTATATACAAGTGGTCCTATCTTGGTGTACTTGAGAGATCACAATTGCTAACACCTCTTTCTGTATCTATAAAAAAATCATCTCAAAAAGAGAAACCTGTAGTACCAGTAAGGAAGGTTAATAAAATTATTACATATACACATATATACCTCTATTTCTAGATAAGTAAACATAACAATTTTGGCTGGCTTGAAGGCAATTTTGGTCCCTTCTAATTTTCCTGTAGAGACATAATATGGAGGTGGGTGTTTAGATTTTTATTTCCCAGGCAGCAAGAAGCTTGGAAACTCACTGGGTTCTTTGAATGAAGCCCATTTTCAAAAATTTCAACCATTTTATTAGTGAAACAGGATTATGAGAAAGAATCTCTGGATATCTTGCAATGTCAGAATTCATTGACTGTTTGCCCTTTCTAAAGGATCCAGCTACTCTTAACTTGTGCTTGCTTTGTGTTAGGCCTTCAGAATCCAGATGGTTTCAGAGGCATTTGCTGGAGCAGGAAACTGGAAGTGAGAAAGAGTTAAGTGTAGCTGGCCTTTGGACACAGAACTCCTGGGGGAAAGAGGAACTTCTTCACCCAGGCATTCCCCAACCAAACACTGGATTGATGTCAAAATGGGAGAAGGTAAGTTTCCCTTCTCCATTTCCCCTTTAACCTGTCAGTCAGGCAAAACCAAACAAGCTCTCCAGTTCCATCCCTCATTCCAAATGACAGGTTCACATCCCTCTGAAATCACTGCTACTCTGAGGTGAATTCATGACAAGACCTCTTGTAGGTGTCACCACAACCTTGTATCTCACACTGCCTTTTAACCTCCCATTTGTTGCCTCTTCTGTGGGAAACGGAGGCTTTAAAAAAATGAAGCAGAGTGGAAAGAACCACAACACAGCAGGGAAGGGACTGAAGTGGTCATCTTCGCTAAGTGGTCCTCTTTAACCTTAGCTCTGATCTCCTGCACCATCACAACCCCTTGTGCTTCTTGTTCCCTGCAAGTGACTGTGTGGTCTTCCATCTTGTTCACCATTGACTCACAGGGTCTGGTGCACTTGCTTCCCTCATGTTCTTGTTAGGCACGAAGAGAAAAAAGTGTGCCGTGTCCTTTCTCCTAGAGGAAAACAACGTCTATTTCCCTGTGAAGTAAAGCACAGGGATTTGAGAATGAGGATAGTAAAAGATCATGTACGGGAAGGCAAAACAGCCAAAAAGCACCCAAAAGGGTGAGAGGAAAGGTGTATTCATCTCTCATCAGTCCAAGATAAGTAATCAGAGATTCAGAGAGCTCTGAGAGCAGTAGGGAGGGCAAAATACTAGGGACCAAACCAGTCAGGGGGGCTATGAGAGATGTGTGAGTGGCTGATTTGCCAGTTTGGTGACAGAACTGAAAAATACTGGGAAAAAAAAGAATTAATTCCCCACATAAACATTTTATTTCTACTACACCTCCTCTTTCCTCTTATTTGATTTTGGATTGAATGATGAATTTTGTTTTAAAGGCTGTTTCTGCTCTCAGAACTGCAATTCAATTACTTCTGCTCAATTCTGAAAGAAGCATTTCTGAACAAACTGTCGTTCCACTTTCAGAACAGAAAATATTTGTAACTTTTTTCCACCTTCTTTCAACAGAAAAGAACTGCCAAATTCACTAGTTCTGTTTGACCTCAGATTTTGCATTCAAACAAGCTACTCATACGGGGCTTGTCCTGCCAAACCTCTCCTGGCCAAGTCCAAACCATGCATATATATGTTGGAAAGGACCTCTGAAGGTATCCAGTCCAACCTCCTGCTCAAGGCAGAACTATCACCTTGGCCTTGCTGAATTTTCAATACCTGCAGGGTCAGATATTCCCCAGCTTCTAAGTAATCTATTCCAGTGGTAAATTTTCTCTTTTCTTATCCAACTGCAATTTGTGATCATTGTCCCTTCTTGTAAGATCTGCTATTATCAGGAAGAATTTGGCTCCATCATCTTTGTAATTACCCTTCAAATCATTCCTGGTACCTAACAGATCCCTCCTTAACTTCCTCTTTGCCAGATTAAACAAGCTCAGCTCTTCCAGACTCACTCCACAAGTCATGCCCTCTAGATGTCCCATCGTATTGACAGACGCCTTCTTGGTAATCTCCATTTTTTCCACATCCCCTTTGACCTAAGAGACACAAAACTGACCACAGCATTCCAAAGGCAGCCTTACTGAAGCTGAGTAGAAAGTATCAGTAACTTCCTCAGTCTTCTGACCACACTCCTAGTGCAGCCCAGTATGTGTTTTACCTTATCCATGATGAGAAGGCACTGATGGCTTATACTCAGACTGCTTCCACTGCAAGCCCTACATCCTTTTCAGTAGGACTGCTACTCTGACAGTAGCTTCCCAGCCTGTACTGATGAACCAGCTCATGTTGATGCAGACAGGGAAAAGGAGCAGCCTTTGCTCTGGCCCAGGCTGACACAATAGAAGTGAGGTAACAGGGCGTGCAGTGAGCTATTTTTCTGTCTTGTGTAGCCACAAGGATAGTACGAAGATGACACATGGCTCTTTGCTAAAGGAACAAATCCCTCAGCAGTCCAAAAGACAGACGTACAGTTGGACTGGTAGATATTTAGGCTTCTTTTCTAGTCAACTCCTCATTTAGAAGCATCCCTTGAAACTGAGTGGACCACATGGCATGGACAGTGCCTTTTCTGCTTGCTGCTGCATTGAGCAGCAGTGTGTAAGGGGATTTGATCACCGCTTTACCAATCCAACTGAAAGGGACGTGGTATGACCTGCTGCATTCCCAAAATTCCAAGCCTGGGAGGTCTCTTTTCTTAACACCAGGTGCCTGAGGATCTACATGAAGAAGATAAATCCAGCAATAACCTCTTAGCTTTATGTCATAGCCACAGAGAAGGACTAAACCCGACCTCATGTTGTTCTGACAAAGTTAGGTTTGAATGTCAGGTTTCACCAGGGTGGGATTTTTAAAGTTTCTTCTTGCAGCTCTTGCCTTTACCCCTTTAATGCCAGGTACCATGTAACACCATTTTAAACACACAAGCCACTTACACCATCCTATGAAGAGAAAGACCCATTTCCGCAGCTTGTCTGTGGAATAAGTCATCACAATAGCAGTGTGTAAGTAGCAGCCTTCCACAAACATCCAGAAGAAGTTGGTCACCACAAAGTAATTGTAGACAGTGGTAATACATCGACACCAGGGCTGGAAAGGAAACGGAAAAGAATATTTTAAAATGATGGTGAGAACATTTAAAAGATTCTGTATTTTTCTATTCCCTTAAAAATCGATCACAGAAATAGTTCATGGGATGCAGATTTATACCTGTGACTTGGAATCACAGTATCTTAGGTGCTGCTGGGAAGTCAGAGCTATGCATGTGACTTTCTGCAGATGCTTGGCTCTGACCACAACATGCAGGACCTCCTGCACCTGAGCATGTCTGGAGAGTTTACATGCCCTAAGGCATGTCTACACCAGCAGTCTTCAAGCAGTTGTAGAAGCAACTGGGTGGAAAGAAGACAAGATGAAGCAGGTCATTTGACTACAGATGATCTTTCAGAGAGGGACAGCCATAGCCTATGGTTGTATCCAAGGATGACACAAGAGTCTAAGCATATCTTAGGCAGTATAACCCACTTGCTGAGCAACGTAAAGAAAATATAATGTACAAGTTAAGATCACAGTCTTCCTTCATTTCCACTGAAGGGAAGGAGCATCACTGACATTTAGAAAAAAAGATATTTTACTTAAAGATACGTTTTTATCAGCTACTTCATCCCCTCTAATCTTCCCATTAGCATTTCAGTCTGTAAGTCACATCACTCCACACACCACCTCTGAATTTTTGCCGTAACTTCAACAGGAATTTTTTGTCAGGCTCAGTGTATCAGTAAAGGCATCTTCTCCTAAGGGCTGTGCAGTGAGAGCACAGCTGTGGAATACACAATTAGCTGTGGAGAGGCAGATGGTAACATCACATCAATAAATCACAAGTAACTGCTGGTGGGAATTTCCATAGCGCTACACACAGAAATCTGGGAACATTTCCTCCTGACCAAGGAGGCATTCAGTGTATTCCCTGAAGCATGACATTAATTACCTACATTAGCTGGTATCACTGATGCCATTTTGGTCTCACCATTCTCCAGCCTTTTAATTAAGTCTACTAAAATATTTGAATCTTTTGACCCTCCGTTAATTTTATTTCAGATTTCCTATGCAGGAGGTATTGATGATCTCTAGGAAGTCAACAGAGCAGCAGATGCACTATCAAACCCAGCAAAATTCCAGGGACTAAGAATTTATTGGCCAAGAAGCATAGTTACAAAGTGCTGGCTCATTCAGGGGTTGTGATTGCTTCTGTTTATTGAGCTGAATAAAGAGAAGAAATCTTTTGGATGTGTTCAAGTTTTAATTTCTGTATTATTTTATTAAGGCTTGAAATTTAGTTTGGCTTCATCTTTACAACAGAATTAAAACCCAAAACAGCTCAGAAGATGAAAGATTTCATTTTCAAAATTTTGTTTAAACCAAGTGAAATTTCTTTTTTTTTTTTTTCCTCCCTTTTGGCCTGAGAAAAAAAAAAAATAAAGCCACAACCCCCCCCCAAATTCCTATTTTTGGCTAACACCAAACAAATAAACTATAGAAATCATAGAATTGTCTGGGTTGGAAGGGACCTCCAGAGGTTATCTAGTCCAAGCCCCCCGCTGAGAGCAGGAACATCTCCAACTACAGCAGGTTGCTCAGAGCCTCCATCAAGCCCCACCTTGAATGTCTCCAGGGATGGGGCCTCAACCACCTCCCTGGGCAGCCTGTTCCAGTGCTCTACCACCCTGATGGTAAAGCATTTCTTCCTTACATCTAAGGCTCCATTTGGTTCCATTTCTGACTGACCCCCAAAATAGTAACACTAAGTTTCCAAAGACTCTAAGTCTCACATTTGATTTTTCAAAGGATTGAGCATGAATTAAATTTTTCCCTCTGGCCTCAATCTCAAGCAAATTCTCGAATATAATGCCTAGACTCTTGTTCTTCTCTCTCTCAGCTGCAACACTTACACAGTTTTTGTCCTCTCCTCAGCTGCCCATTTCCACAAGAAATGCCTGGTGTTCCTGTGTCAGAGCTAAGTGGAATTAGCCAGTGCTTTGGGAAGATACTGGGACAGCTAAAGACAAATACACATAACGGTGGTGAGATCTCCCTCTGCACTGTTTCCACAGGAAACCACAATATAATGAATTTTGAGCAATTCCTTTTGGAATTGTGTATTTATTAGTATTGAATAATAAACCCAATTAGCAGAACTCATTAATTTATACCTTTTCATTTATTTGACCGAGGATTCTCAATTCCCACACGTATCGACCGTTATGCTCCAGATACCTTCAACAATTCCCCTTCCTGATGTATTAACATAAGCACTATAACTTCATGCAAAATATTTCCATGTGGGGTTCTCGATGCTTCTATAACCACATTATTTAATCTCCACTGATCAGCACAGAAGAGCTCACATCATTAGCCAGAATAAATGACCTTGCCCCCATTGATTTGGTGGTGTTATCTGAACTCTGCCTTATACCACAGTAAGACCACAACAAAGTTATCAAGAAGCTTGTATAAAGCACCTTCCCAAAAAGACTGCAGTGTTCTGCAGAGACCAGACAAGCTAATGAAAACTGATCTGTCCTTATATTTGAAGGTTTATATTTCCCTTGGCACTTTGTGGTCGCATTTTAAAAGGCATTTGAGCGCCTGACTTAGACTGTTTTTTTCCTAAGTAACTGTAAAAATCTGTATCGTGATTCACTGTATTGTTGTGAGA
The DNA here is from genome assembly GCA_033439905.1 of Ceryle rudis. Taxonomy (NCBI): domain Eukaryota; kingdom Metazoa; phylum Chordata; class Aves; order Coraciiformes; family Cerylidae; genus Ceryle; species Ceryle rudis. The sequence continues at coordinate 77,928 of JAAGNO010028384.1, read as the reverse complement.
GTAAATCATGCAGCATAAAACTGTCAACAATAAAGCTCGTGCACCACCATCTTCTGTAGTCTGAAAATGTCAGAAACACAAAGCAAACAGTGAATTAATAGACGTTACACCTTCTCAAAGGAGCATCTGATTGAATAATAACAGAGTTACGCACAGACGTCTTTAACTAGGCACTAATGACTTTTCTATTTGTTTTCCCAAAGTATGAGATTAAAATTCAGATGTCAGATCTTATATCTGAAAAGTTAAGCGAGGATGATGAGAGCCCAGCTGACACTGAACTGAAAGGATGTCCAAGTTCCTACGTGAGTGGAGCCACACTGACTGATAGCAGCTATGGATCCAGCTCATAATCCATAGGCACTTTAGCCCACCTGCTTTCCAAAGACAGAGAGTGTCTGTCTGTGTATGTGCATGTGTGTTTGTAGCAAACTTTTTTCTTGATTATGGAGGTAAATACCAGGGGACAGCCCTAAAAGGAGAATACAACACTGTAAGAATATCACAAAGGAAAGAGAATATTAAAAAGCCCTGCCAAGGGACTTGGCAAAAGGACTACTTGCCAAGGAAATGTAGAATTATTCCCCAAGAAAATAAAGAAAAATGTTTTTTCTTTTGAAGTGGATGTTTTTAAGCCACTCCAAAATCCTCTGATTACTGGGGCTACTGTGGGACAAAACAGGGAGAGGACTGATACATAAGGACTGATTTAATGTCCTCACTCAGACAAGCATCTGCAGTTGGGTGTTACTTGAGTGAAAAAGAAATAACATGGAGAGTAAGAGAAATGAGAGCACAGTGACATCCTGTATTTCTTAAAAGTGCTCAGTGCCATGCAAAGAAGATGTCCCACTTCTTGCCCCCTTCAGCCTTCCTTTTGTTTTTTGTTTTTTTTTCTATCTGGTCCATTGAACTGTTTCTGACTCTCAATCACCCAGCTGAAAGCTGACTTAGCTATGCCAGCAGAAAACTCCTTGCTTTTCTGCTGGCTGGGTTAGTTCTCCACCAGTTTAGTGAGTTCAGTCCCCCAGGTCTCAGTCCTCCCCAGGGGATCAAGAAAAGGAACAGAGCTAGTGCAAAAGAGGCAGCAGGACCTGGAGTGAAGCATCTGTGTCCCTGAGGAATGAGCCATCCCTTTCAGTGACAGGGAGATGCTGCTGGATGCAGCCCATATCACAGAACTTCATCCTCAAGGCCAGCGCAGTGAAGAATGGAGCAGGAGAAAAATGGAAATTTTGTAAAAAACCACCACAAAGACATCAACAGGCAAAAATATGCTTTGTTTCAGGCCCTATTTCTTATTTGCTTGGAAGTCTCACTGACTCTAGGCAGGAAGGTGCCCGCTGCTATCAAAGTAACTGACTCAGAGCTTCAAAAGCCAAATCAATTATTTCTGTACCCTGCTCATGGAAGAGTTGCCCTCTGGAATGGATGTTTTCCCTGAACAGCTGCACGGCACTGCCAGACACTCTGACAAAACAGTTCAAGGACCACCACATTCAATGTCTTGCACGATACTGTGTCTCAGGGAATTGTAATCCGGAAACTATCTATGGTCAATGAAGAGAGAAGCTTTTGGGTGGGGTTTTTAAAGTATAAACTTTTATATGCAATAACAAGGAAATAACTGAAAATGTAGCAAATCTGACCTCATTTTCTTTATCTTTTGGAAATTACACTTCACTCTGAGCATGTGGATAAGTGTCCTTCGTAATATTTCTATCTGCTGAAGAAATTCAGCATCCCTGCCAGCCCCCAAACCACACGGCAGAGACGTGCTACCTCCAAACACTTACTTCATTGCTTTCGTGTATGTTGTGATCTATCATTTGAAGCAGAAACCACATCACATTTCTCAGGATGAATGTGGTGATCAGGTTCCAGTGGATAATATTCCGCAGGCATCTGATACTCCTAAATAGGGAAATATATTTAAACCATTATATATAGTGAATATATAAACATACACATCAATGCCTATACAAAATAAACAAGCTAATTCTGTTCACTTGCAAAATTCCTCATGGTTTATCTGCCTCCATTACCTCTCTTGTACTAAGGAACAGGAGGTATGTCTGTCCAGTCTACAAGCTGTCTGTAGCTTACATCTTTACCAGCCAAGCATATCTGGGTCCGGTCCCATTCTCTGGCTCTCAGGGTAAATTCTGCAGCCAGTGCCAAAGGCAAAACTTGGATTTTGCAGTGTGTTCACAACACAAATAAATGACATTAATACAAAACCTCAACAGAGGGGTAGCCAAATCTGTGCTTCTTTTCCTTGCCATAGACCTTTCTTCTAGAAACCACAGTGTAAGCCACATACAACACCTCGTCTTGATAACGTCGGGAGCTCCACTTGACAAGGATCAATTCAAGTAAGTGAAACAGGATCTACTTGGAAAGACTCAGATATTCAAACTGTTCTCTCATCCTTGGTTATCGTTTTGCTTCCCTCCACTCCATCCCTAGAAGAACTAGAATTGATAAGCCTGCAAACATCCAGGCTGTACTGGAGTCTGTTGCACTATTCTGCACAAATACCTGCGCAGAGTGGCGAAACTGGAACAGTCTGCATTTGGTTAGTCTCTTGAACAGGTTTGCCTGTGTGAAGTTCAAAGTTTTCAGACCCATTAATGGAATAGGAGACCATGGGCTGCCTGGTTTTCAGTCCTGGGCTTAGCTGGCTGTACCAAGCTTTCCTAAACAAGGTAGAGCTGTACCTTCTCCTTCACCAGGAAACATTCGTGTCTGGTTTTAGTCCTTCCCCAGCCTCCATTTAGATGCAATGTAAAATATGAGCTACAGTAAGTTGGGACAAGGTGCCATAAACCAAAAGAAGGGACATCTTAAATAGTGCTTGCTGCTGAAAACGGCTCCAGGAGGCACCCAGTGCACGATGCTGATGCCAGCAACCAAAGTATCAGTGAAGCTAGAGGGAAAGCTACTCATTACCGATTCAGTCATCTAAGACAAGATCATTTTTGTTCTTATTCTTTGTGAGATGGTAAAGGCAGGCAAGTGCCAGGTTGCAGTTTTGCATTTACAAAGTTTTTACCTTAACTGATTTTTTCTCAACTAAACACAAAATACTCCAGTTATTAAAATAATTTCCACTAAGGTTCAAATAGCCAGTGCATTTCCTATTCTCCATTTGCCACTTCAGCCTCCTTGCTTGCAGATGAAGCTGTCAAATAACACGGGGCAAACCCAAAATGTAGTGTTCTCAAACCTGCTCAGCTGTAGCTGTAGCTCATCCTGGTGACAGCAAAAAGAGAAGGCACAATCCAGTAACTCTGCTGTTGCCTCAGGTCTTTTCCAAGGCAAACAAGCCAGCCTCCTTAATAACAAACACTGTTTTCTTGTCATAAAACACTCACTGAACTTTCCCTAGGACTCAATTAGTCAGTCTTAGGGCCAGAAGCAATTCTGCCATGTCCTTCAGCCTCACAAATCTCTCAAAGATTTCACAGCAATCCAGCAAAAAAACCCAAAACAGTAGAAGACCTCCCACATATGAGATACTGCAACTTACAGAAAGATGCTCAGAGGTATAAACCTACTAAGCCATTGGTAAAATAGCTTCTGAGTTTAACAACTCAGGCTCCAGGTATGAAATTGGTACTTGCTTTTGAGAGCTTCAGTGACTCATGACTGGAGTCAATTTGGAAAACAAATCTCCAGCTGCTCAGATCTTTTCATTTTTATTTAGGCAATAAAACCCAAAAGCGTTGCTCTCAGTGAAACCAGTGCTACCAGGGAACATGTCAGAGACATGTCTCACTGAAAATTTCACTTCTATCAAAAGGCAAAGGTTCACAGTTAGGTTTTCAATGAAACTAGGCAGCCAACACCTACTGACTTTCATGCTGAACCCCAGGAACCCATCTGGATCTGGACAGACATTGAAACGTGCTTTTAAGGTCTGTTCTCTGTTGATAGTTCTGCACATAAATGTCCTGCAGCTGCTGTTCACCAAGATGGTTTATTCACTCCCTTCAGGTTAAGGATTAGCAGATGAAGGAAGGAGCTTGAAACACTGCATCTAGGGGGAGAGGGAGGCAGGGGACTAGGAACTGAGGAAATTCAGGTCAAACTGTAGTTACCGGCATGAAATTAATTGCTTTTGAGGGCTCTAACAACAAAACAGATCCAGCACACTTGTCACCTGGATGTACTTCTTGACAAAGAAAAGATAAAGGAGTGGGGGGAAAAAAAATCCTTGCTGCAGGGCTCTGTTTAGATGTCCTTTAATCATTCCATATGCTGGAACATCACTAAATCTGGCTGGAAGAAACCTTATTCCCACAAGAGTTTAGAGTGGGACATTGGACTGGCTGCAGAGGCACACAGGATCAAACAAATAATTGTAGGCATTGTGGTCAGTTCATAAAATGAGGTTTTCCCCCCCAGTAGGATTCTATTGATCAAAACCACATTCTCTTCTGTGTCTTGGAATATAAAGACAAACTCAGCATCTACTGGCTGCATGATCTTTGCTGTCCTCACTACTTAGTTTGCACTGTTTTGTCTTCATTGGCCATCAGTCTGCATCCAGCCATTGATTTTTGTTTGGATTATGAGATACTTGAGACAGGGGCAAACTTTTAGTAATGTCTGTTCAGGACCCAGAGCAAGAGGCTCTGGTCTGTGTTGGGAACTTCCCGGCTCTATAGATAATTACAATTGAGATTCTCCTTGTTTTCAAAAAGCCAAATGTGCTGAGGGAAGATGGGCTCCTGGTGTAAAATTAAGTAAAGTATAAATGTGACCAGCAGATTATATTTACCAAAATGAAGCCCGAAGCCTTGTCAGATAATGCTTTGGCCATGCAACAGGGACAGTTGGCTCCCATATCCCACTACCTTTAGCACAAGCTGTACCTGGGGTATCAGGAACCTCGTATCATGGCCTCCTTCCCTTTCTGAGACACTCTGTGGGTGGCACAGATGGTAAATAGATGCTTTCACCTGCTAAAAACCTTCACATCTTTGGGGCTAACACAGCAATGGAGAAGAGTCTGTAGAGCAAGCATTTTGCTTTTCCAGCTGCAGACTCTTCCCCGTCACGTTCCCCATTACATTGGTGCCTTGGCAAAGCAGCACAAACAGGTGAGGGGCAGGATTGGCTTTTGTGATGTCTGGGCCACTTCTCTGCAGTTCGGATTGTAATGGAAACACCAGTATAGCCAGGCTGAGAAACACACACTCTCAGTGGCTCAGGCGGTGACGTGACCCCAGGCACAGAATAATTTTCACCTTTTTTTTTTGTTCTGTTTTTGTTTTTGTTTTATCCCTTTTCTTTCAGTATGAGTCCCAAGTGGAGACTCAAAGTTTGTTTTTGTTCGTAGAGGGCCCAGAGCACATGGTTTCTGATTGTTTCTGTCTCCTAACTACTACCAGCACAGAAATCAGAGCAGCAGTAATGCAATTCATAGCCAAGGGCAGGAAAAGCTTGAGAAATAACTGTGTCAGGTTCATACTGAGGAGGGAGAACAGCAAGCTTAATACAGTGGATGGAGGCTGCAGGGCACAGCAGTGGAGGAGTGCAGCTAAATCAATTGATGGAACGAGGGAAAGATCTCTTGCCAGCCACCTGAGAAAGCTGTTCTCATTTACAGGCACTGCTGGTGACTTATTATTGCAGTTTCGTACGGGTAAAGCACCCAGAGGGATACTGACTGGTCCCCTCAGTTCAGCCACTATTCCCATGAGACCATTCTGCCAAGCTCAGAAGCTCACCCTGTGCGTAAAGTTTATCTCCGTAGCCAGACTGGAGTCTGATGTGGACCGTGAATGAAGGACAGGTCCCAAACTGGGCAACAAAGCTCTTGAGTAATGGGAGACCTACAGCGCAGCTAATGTTCGGTGAAAGGACAACACTGACCTTGTCATACTTGCTCATCTCAAAGCCTGAGGAAGAAACTCGTAATTCTCATAGGGGTAATTTGTCCTCCACTGGTATTTTCCTGGCTCATGGTAGATGGAAGATAGCTTAAATTTATAAGCTTTAATTTAAATACTCCTGTTATTCATTAAAATGACCTGTCCCTTTTGAAAACTTTTTAAACAGTTAGAACAGTCTTAGATGACAATGAGCTCCACAGTTCCTTTCTTTCTCCTTGATCAGTTATTGCCTTCACTCGGTGGAGTGAAAAAGTAAGCCAGTCTGTGCTCCAGAACGAGGAATAACTGCCCTCACAGGCAGCACTGGAAAGGAATTTCCATCACATTTGAAGCGGAAGGAGATGGAATTTGAAACACATTGAGCTGTATTGTAAGTTAGTGAACTGAGCTTTCCTAGAGTCACAGTGACTGGCACGAATTTATTCGCTCACAACTTGAAAGCTAAGAAATCTGGGGTTAGCCTTACCTCAGAAGGGAGATGTTGCAATTTGGAGAGCGTACCAGTGGTAACTTCAGGAAAAATGAGAGCACAGGCATCAGAGAGATACCTACTCAAGATGGTAAAGTCACATAGGAGAGGGGAGAAATGGCCTGTGAGGGGACTGGGTGCTGAACTGCTTCAGACACAATTACAGTGTCGCTAGGAAGAAATTACAAGACATTTAAAGTCCTCCAGACTGAAAGATCAGATGACAGAAGGTTTTACATGCATCCTCATGTCAGCTAACTTTGTTTATGCCATTTCCACTTGTTTTACAACCCTTAGTGTGGATTGAATGGTGCAGGTACAGCCCAGCTTCCAAAAGCAGCAGCACAAGTCACCATCCCAGAGAGGCGGAAGGCAGGCACGTCACAGCACGCCATGGACCAAGGCTTCCATTAAAGAGCCTTTTGCTGTATTTGCTTCCTGCCCCAATCCTTCTCAGACAAAAAATGTTGGTCAAGGCCTTGACTAGACTCTTCTAGTAACTCTTCCCTGGTGCAAGGGTCCAAGGATGGAAGGAGTAAGTCAACAGGTTGTAGCAATTCAATCAGAACAGACTTAAAGATTGAGGCCACAACATAAAGACATAAGAACTTCCATATGCAGTCAGACCAATAAGCCATGTAGGTCGTGACTCAGTCCCTGGGGATGATCAGTAAAAGACAGTTTGGGAAACAGTATGAGAAGCAAGGGGAGGTAGACTGTTAAGTTGTTCCTTGCTCTGAAACTTCTTGCTGCTGGCAGTCAGAAGTTTTAAGAAATTCCTGCTTCAGATACCACATTTAATCATACTAAATCACCACGCTGATGGCTCCAACTCCTCACAGGAGGTACTGAACTCCTTTTGTGGTTTATATTTATTGGGGTCAGGTCGTGGCTTATTCTACTAACATGATAGAATGAAGACCTCATAAACTGCTATTCACAGTGAAATAGGATTGTCTATGTTCTTTCCTCTTCTCTGCTTGCCTGTCCCCTTCGAAGGGCTTGATGAGGAGGCGTTTCCTAACAACTACATTCCCTCCCGTCCTTTGAGAGTTGCAGGGAGGAGGGATAGTAAGAGCCTGGAACTGGACAGCAGGAAACCGCTAGTCCCACAAGCTGTGGGAGGAAGCTGGGAGAAGTGGTTGATAGTGTATCTTCAACACGTGCTCCTAAAGCAGCACAGTTCATGCAGCAATTTCACTTCTGGCTGTGCCTGACAGCAGATTTTGGTCCTGAAATATCCTCCTGAAATACACCAAGTAGTGTCAGACAGGCACATGCAAGCTGCATGTGTTCCAGTGAATGAAGCAATGGGCAGAAGGAAAAGGATTTCCTTGAAAAGGAGAGAAAAGAAGGACTTACAGTTTCTGACTTGGAGGGAGAAAAGATACAGCCACTGGAAGCACCTTGATTCTGTAACTGAAAGGGTTTATTGGCTCCTCATGATTAGTTAAGAACCAGTGTTTTGCCTGCTATGGAGTGATCTCCAGAAGGCTGCTTCTGACCAAGCAAAAGTTTCTGCTGAGGGCCTGAGGCACAAGAGTCCTGCTGCTGTGCGACGCTTCCTGCTGGCTTGGGCAGAAAGGTCCTCACATCAGGCAGGTAGGACGTTTCGCCCAGTCATTGTTCAGAGTATAGCCACTTGCCTCAAGGCTAACGACGTGAGGCTTTGGATAGAAGAGTGTAGCAAGTGACACCGTGCTTTTATGGGAGAATGAGTTATACAGTATCTTCTTGTATATTTACAGGAATCCTGGAATAATGGCCCAGGAAAATAAATGTGTGTTGCAGTGACTTGAGAGTCCCAGACCATGGACCTGGCCGTGCTGGTTCCCAGCACATGGCTCGCACTCACTGCATGCACAGAGACCCCCATAAAAGCATTTGCTCCATCTCTGCAGCAGGTTAGACACAAAGAAGCAATTAAGGTGAAAGCAAACATACTTCTCTTTAGCCTTCCTAATTAGTAAACCAAAGTGGGAAATTACACATAATGACCTCTTCATTTGATTTGAGAACAGACCATGTTTCAAACCCAGACGTCACGTATGACTTGTATCATACCACTGGTGTCCTGAACTGCTTGGTGTGTAGGGTGTCATAACCAGGCTTCCATGGTAGGAACAAGAGCAGCAAATGAAAAAAAAAATAAGAAATCAAAATTCTCCAGCAGTTGACTGCAGCCTGTGTCAGAGGTGGGCAAAAAGAGTTTCTGATTGTTGGTAGAAGCAGCACATTCTGTTGATAATTTCCATCAAATGACTTAAATTGTATCATTGGATAGAGAAAGCAGAGAATTAGAAAATGCATTCTTTTGACTCGGGAAATGCTGAGATCTGAAAAGACAGAAAATCTGATCAACTCTTTCTGTAGAGGTGGCCTCATTGATTCAGAAATGGAGAAAAGGGTTTCTAAAATAGCACTGGTAAAATTCAAAGTAGCCTTTATGTTGATTCATGGCTTGTTTTTTTTCTTTCTCACTCTCTCTATACGGTGGTATTTTTCCTCTGGGATGTGCAAAGCTACTATTTTCTGATTCCAATCATGACACAAACAATTAACATTAGCAATCATAATAATGTGCCAGCATGGTCGAAAGCTAGCTGAATTAGTTGAATCATCTGCATGGCAATAATTGCAAATGAGAACTTTACCAAAGATGCTTGGAAAACCTTCTATTAATTCATGTAGTATTCCATTAATAATGAAGTTCAATTGAGACAGCTGTCCCAAAGCCTGTCTGAAAACACTTGGCAGGAGAAATCTGAGAGCGCTTTGCTGGAGTCTTTCCCATTCCATGACTGTTGAACAAGCAGGAAGGAGAATCATGGATGAAACTTAAAAAAAAAATAATATGTTTTTCCCCTTTAATCTTTTCTAGGGCAGGCAAAGCTCATGGTTAAGCCACAAATGGCGTGGAGTGGGAAGAACACCTAACAGCAAGTTATTTCCCAGGCTCTGGGCCTATTTGCTTTCAGCCACATGGAGGACTCCCCTGAGGTCCTCATGGTTTCCCCTGAGTGCTCATGTTCATTTAGAGCATATATTCTGGTACTCCTAATGCTTACAGATGGGAAAAGCAGCTGGAGAGGTTGGCAGGGAAAAAGAGCTTCTTGGTGGCAGTTGCTTGGGGAAACATAAATATTCCCACAGGCAATGCAAGGCGTAGTTGCAAAGGAAGAATGAAAGCCTGGAAGTGAACAACAGCTTTGTTATGAGGCCAGGGGTGAAATGCTCAGGTGAAGAGTAGTAGCAGCTTCCCT
>JAAGNO010028384.1:0-59687 GCA_033439905.1 Ceryle rudis | reverse complement strand
ACCATGAAGTAACAGGAACAGTCTTTACTGGTGGCTGCTGCTGGTTTTAGAGAGAAGAGAAGCATCTCCTCTCTTTGCCTAATGGACAGGAAGAAGTGGAAAAACACTATACAGATAAATAATGAAGCTAGTTAAAAATTGATAAGAGTTTTGCTACTTAAAAATTAAATCTCCTGAAAGAATATGATTACTTATTTATTAGTTTGGCATTTGTTTCTCTTCAGGTTAAGATCTTTCCTCACTTTGGGATACTGTCTTTCTTCAGAAGACTGAGACCTTTGTAAACTAACCACCTAAATTTCCTCCCTTGAGATAAAAATATAAAAGTAAAATCCTATGAATGGCATCAGTTTTCTAATTTTGGTCAAAATTCCTTTGTTACTTTTTTTTTTAACAATTTCCCTTAACTTTTTATTCCAGTCAAAGGAATTTATCAGTGAATGAATGTTTGGATGAAACTACAACCAGCAGCTGTAGTTAATCTGTTCCATTGTTCTGTGAAGATAGCATCTCCCAGCACTTTGCCAGAGATCCAGTGAGCGCTCTTGGAATCAGTTTTTGTGATGAAACCTGCCTGTATCTTCAGCACAAGGAGTAATGTGCTGTTTCTGGACAGAACTCAACCATGTAAGGTATTTTTAAGTCTATTATAAAATCCCTAAAATAAACTTCTCCATGTGGCAGGCCCATTTTCTGAATAGCCTTGAGGAGAATAAATAAAAAAAAAACCAAACCCAAACAACCAAAACAAACCTACCAGACCTGAATTCCACACTGAGTTTTATTTATCCTTAAGTCACAGGGACACCTAAAGGGGAAGAAAACACACTTGACCTGATGTGCCTACCTGAAATGCAACGTTGTAGTGTTCAGCTGGTGTCCTGGCAAAGTGCCTTGCTTGTTTACTTTCCTGTTTGATTCACAGAATCATAAGACTATCTCAGGTTGGAAGGGATCCATAAGGATCACGGAGTCCAACTCGCTGCTCCTGGCAGTACTACCTCAAACTAAACCATATGACTGAGAGCGTTGTCTAGAATTGCTCATATAGTCCTAGAAATCTGGAAGATGACAATTTTTCTCCCAGGCCAAGGATCCTGCTCTTTGAATCTAACCCTTCAGCTCCCTATTTCAACTTCATTCAAATTTTAAGAAGGTTTGGGTTTTTTCATGAGAAAATTAATAGTAAAGAAAGATAACTAAGCTCCTTTTTCATGTCTTGATGCTGAAGGAAAAACAGGTATGACTTTTTTCTGTTGCTGACACTAACAAGGGTTCCTGAAGGCAAATTCAAACAACGTAGAAACAAGAACTGCCTCAGTGCCGATGAAAAACTAAGCTGAAAGTGTGGCAAGATCACTTTCCACCAGCCTACATGCAATCTGCATCTCTGGTAGAACTGGAGACAACACCTTCAGGGCTGAAAAACACAAGCCCAGAATCAGTCATGTGTTGGCCAAAGCTCAGTTCATGTAAAGTGCTTGTGTAACTGTCTCACGCTCTTGAAGACTGATACATATAGAATGGTAACAACCTTCTACTGCTACCCAATATTCCTCTGCTTCAAGGAAGATGTTTCACTTGACTACAATGCAGATTTAAATCCTATTCAGGCTTAGGAGTGTTGTTCCATGACAAAGGAGATAGAAAAGGAGAAGGTCTGGACACTCTTCTAGCCTTGCTCTCCAGACCACAGCAGGTCTTATCACCAGAGTCCTCTTCCAGGCCATATCTTACATGTGACAATCACGTTCCATCAGACAGTGAAGAGTTATTGCCAGACAGCTTCTACCAGGTGAACTGAGGAAGCACAGCTTTATGTCTTTACCTGCACCAGCTTTGCAAATCTAAGGCACACTGGGCCCCCTGTAGCCAGATTTCAGGCTAATGATGGAATCATTCTGTCTACAGGACTTTTACCTTTGCTTTAGCTAGGACGTGACAGCTAAATTGTTCAAACCGAACCAGCTAATGAGTTGAACTAATGACAGCACTCTTAGCTCTGGGGATGACAAGGATCTTTCTCCCTCTCACACAACTTCCTGACATGTCCTGCCAGTATGCCCAGCATGCAGCTTCCCATGAGGCTCTGCAGTCCATTCCTTGCTCAGTGGCCTTAGCTTTCTTCCTGTTGCCAGGATGAAATCATCACCAGCACAATTTAGACACACCGTATCTCCTCTCTGAAGACTTTCAGAAGCAACTGGGAAGTATCTTTGTCATCCAAGATGCCTCTGAGTTCACTGTTTTCCCATTCTGAGCCAGCTGGAAGCTGGGTAGCTGTGACTGTGCTCCCAAGAAGGATACATTAAGTTAAGCCCAGCATGGTGCTAACTCAGCTACACAGCTTGAAGCCACCTCAAAACATGAGCAGAACCAAATTCATATCCAGCTGCCACAGGCCACATAGACAACACCAAAGTTCCTAATTTATAGCTCTTTTTGGAAGCTGACGTATTTTTTTTTGCTGTCTGAGACTCTCATTTGTCTTCTAAGAGTATGGATTTGTGCCAGATGCAGCAAAGGCCTCTTTGACACAGGAGCTTGTAGGCTGAGTGGAAGCACACCTGCCAGATGCATGGAGACACACTGGGGCTTCTTCAACCATGCCACACAGGCAACTAGATCCCAGCCCAAGAGGGAATCTAGGAGCCAAGCAGTCCCAGAGCACAGTTTTATCAGCTACTGCCACAGGTCTTGACCCCAGGAAAAGCAATTATATGCTGATGTCAGCCAGTGAATGTCTGTTACAGGAGCTTATACCCCCTAAGGCTGACCCACAGTCAAAAAAAACCCCTAAAATTTCCCTTGCTACATCACCAACACTGTCACAAAGCCATGGGGTTGATCTTGACAAGTCCTGTTCCTATCCCGTGTCTCAATCACTGCATTTGAAGTCAAACCATGTAATTCTTTAGTGCTCTGGCCGCGAGTGGCCAAGCTTGAAAGAAGTGTTGGTTTTTGTGTTAAAAACCAAACCCGGAACGCAGGGCATACCTCCTGGCTGATGCTCAGCATCTGCTGGGATCAGTCAATAAATAACAATAGACCCACACGTTTGCTTGTATCTCACCTTTAATCAAAATGGAGGATTATGAAAATCCGTAAGGATTTTTCTTCTTTCTTTTTCTTTTTTTTTGGTCTTTTTTTTTTTTGAGATCACAAAACAACCCGAGTATTCAGTTGTAACACTGCACATGATGCAGAGATTTCAAAACTATTCCCAAATATTAATATCTGCAAAGCTTGTCACAAATCTTTGAAGATCTAATAAATGAGTTTTTAAGCTTTTGCAAACAAGGGTGGGGGAACATCTGCACTTTCATCTGTTTAAGGAACACGCTATTTAAGATGTTTTAAGCTATCACCATAGCTGCAAAGATTTTAAAAGGAAAAACAGAGCAAAGGAAATAATCCTGTCCTCAAGTCACAACACTTCTGCAACCTCTTCAAACAAAACTCCTCTGTATTTGCCTTGTGCAGAGATAGCAACTGTTGAAGTTATGCGGACAAACACATCAAGAGTGTCATTAAAATGCAGCAGCGTTTTCCTGAGCTGGTCCAGCAGACCATCTTAGGTTTCCCATACCAGCTAAACCACATCAAAGATTTTGAGCCCTTGCCCAGCTCTGTTCCCCATTCCCTACATCAGCACTGGCTGCTACACACCCCCCTCCTGCTCATTTTTAAGAGGATGGTTTCACTGATGTGCAAATCTGCACGTCAGTCAGTGATGGTCTGCTACCATGGTCAGCTGTCTCCCTCATCTCTGGCCATGCTTCCATGCCCCTGGCTTGTGCTGGCCCCAGCACTTCTGCAAGAATGCACTAAGATGGTTTAGGGAACTGATTTACCTGAAAAAATGACCCAGCAAAAAGTTTTCATTTGAAATGGGAAAGAAATGTAAGGAGGGGCTGCACTGGAGTGGTCCCAGCTTAGATGGGTTTAAATCACCATGGGAGCCTCTCTGCTGTGCTAGAGCACCTTGAACACGTGTCAGTCCCTCTGGATGGCAGTCACACACTGCTACAGTTTTTCGTACTTTCTAGAAGCCTCTAACAAAAGGGGGTGTGTGGGAGTGGGCTACCCGCAAACGGCCCAGGCAAGGAGTAAGAGCAGGCACCCTGAGCAGCTGGAGTGCAGTCACCTGTTTTCTGATTCCCCTCTCAAAGCCCATGTTCAGCAACAACGTGGATCTTACAGGATGGATGCTGGGCCACAGACAAAGCATATCATGACCCTCTTGGGTACAGCGCTAGTCCAGGTAGATCCCGAGCACTAAATCTGGATGAGTTCTGTAAGCAGCCCTCAGCAGGTGAGACCTCATCTTCCTCCTCTCTGTTTGCAACTGGCGTGGCATGAATGGTGGAATGAACCCCAAAACAGAGGCCTGAGCCGCTGGGTTCCACCCTGGCTCTCAGAGGGGAAGGTCATCCCTGGCAGAGAGAGAGCACAAGGCCTCTGTGTGCTTGTGAACCACTGCAGCACTCAAAACGGGGGGAAGAGAAAGGGATCGTGGCATGAAAGGCTTGAAGGTTTAAACTTCGTGAGGGTCAATGTCTGTGGTGCCTCCAAGAAAAGCTGAGACATTTGACAAGAAAAGGACTTTGCATAATTGCTTGCAGCATTTCTGAAGGAGCTTAACCCCATGTGCTAATTTCATTCTGTAACCTCCTATATAATTCAAGACTGTTTCAATCTTTTAATGACAGCTGGGACCCAAGTCTGCTTTTTATGTATTTTTCTGTTGCTGCCCCTTTACGTATTTGCTAAAGGGAAAATGACACGGAGATCTGGAAAGGCCAGGTGCTGATGAGACCTCAGAACTGACAGGTATAGGGTGGAATCAGCTGGTGAAAGCTTATTTTTCAGTGCCAAAGAAGCTTTTGGTCTTATTCTTATTATTACTAACATTTACTGTAGTAGCTCTAGGCTCTGAACAAAGCTAGGAAGGATCTGCATAAACATATATCATCTGGCAGAGTGTAATAAAGCACCCTTTTTTAAAAACCATGTGGTTGGGGATATGGAGAGAGGGTAAGTGATCTGCCTGAATGTACAGGGAGGATTTGTTGCAGAGACAGAAAGGGAATCTGTTGCAGAAGTCCCAAATTAGTATGTTAAACTTAAGCTTAGCTGAGAAATGTCACTGAGAAGAATGAAGAAAAAAATACTGACCTTGTCATCCAGAATAGGTTCACACTGAGAGTAGTTTATCTTGGAAGCCCACGTCCCATTGCCCAGACATTCTCTGTAGGCATTTCCTGGTATGGACCAAAATAAAAGAGAGTTGAATGCTCTGTGCTGGACTTTAAACAGACTAGTGATTTCACAGGTTTAAGGAAAAAATAACAGAAGAGATTATTCACAAGGCAAACCAACTTTTTACACTTCCGTGAGGATCAAATAGTCCTCATGAAGAGAGGAGAAATAAAGGATATAAACAAATCTAGAGACAACAACTATTTAAAGATACTTATTGATAATATTTTCTTAAGAGCACATGGGTTCAGAAGACAGCAAAGGTATGAGAAGAATAGTGCAAGACAAATCTTAATGTTAGTATAGTATAGAATCATAGCATCATAGAATCATTTTGGTTGGAAGAGATCCTTAAGATCGAGTCCAGCTGTTAACCCAGCACTGCCAGGTCACCGCTAAACCCTGTCCCTCAGCACCTCATCTACATGGCTTTTAAATCCCTCCAAGGATGGGGACTCCACCACTGCCCTGGCAGCCTGGGCCAGGCCTGGACAACCCTTTTAGTGGAGAAGTTTTTCCTAATGTCCGACCTACACCTCCCCTGGTGCAACTTGAGGCTATTTCCTCTTGTCCTATCGCTTGATATCTGGGAGAAGAGACCAACTCCAACCTCCCTTCAGGGAATTGTTGAGAGTCAGAAAGTCTCCTCTGCACCTCCTTTTCTCCAGGCTAAACAACTCCAGTTCCCTCAGCTGCTCCTTGCGAGACTTGTGCTCTAGAGCCTTCACCAGCTTCGTGGCCCTTCTTTAGGACATGCTCCAGCAAATCCATATCAGTCATATTTATGTACAGTTTCTTTTAAAAAGCATGTAAATTATGTATTCAAAACTGGGAAGAAAGGTTGAAATCTTTAGTATTCCACCTAGGCAAATGGTATGTGTATGGTAAACTTATCAGTTTATTAAACTTAATGGTTTTTTAGGTGGTAAACCCCCCTCCCATTTACCCTACTGTGAACCTGAAGAAACATTTCTGGAGATACTGATTTTCTAGAGTCTCCCTGTGTAACAACATTATTGGTAAAACTTCTGCAAAGAGCCTGGAAAAGGAGCAAGATAAAGATCTCCCAACCCTGGGGCAGGAGGGCTGGGGAGGCCAGGGAAGAATCTCTCTGAACAGGTTTCTGAAACATGTACACTTTGGTTAGGTTGTGTTCACCCATCCTCTGTTAAAAGGAAACCACTTCTGATTTCTTACCAAGGTGCCAGTTCTCCCCAGATGTCAGTGAAAATCCTGAGCTGCTTTCCTGAAGCAGAGACATTTCACGTCCAATTACAATGTCACCCTGAGGAGCTTTGGGAACTGTGTGTTTTATTGGGGGTGAGGAGGGGAGTTCAACTTCTGGCAAGAACTCCTCTTCATCCCAAGGAACTCAGAGAGAAAACTATTCAGTTTTGCTGTACAAACAACTTTCCTCCACCCATCAAAGGCACATCCAATCCCATGCAATAGGGTTTTTCCATGCTTATTTTGATTTTTGTCTTAGAAACAAGAGAATTAAAATAAAACAGGAAATTCAGAAAGATCCCCACAGGACACGTACAGACAGCTTCCTATGAGCTCTTCATGATGTCCTTGCTGCCCTTTACCCAATTTCTTCTTGGGCCTTTGCCATGGTCATGCAGTGCTAGTTCAGCAGCCAGCCATCAAGAAAATAAGGTATCAAATAAAAGAATCAGACTGAATGTTTCTAAAAGAGCTGCTGACAACAGCCATTGAAAAAGGCAGAAAGACATTCAAAAAGGTGCTTTTCCCCACAAAGTAGGAAAGTCAACATGGAAAGCAACAAGGAACAGCTCACCTAGATGCTTCAGATTACACCATAGCCATACACATCACTGAATTTCATGTTGCTATTGTCTATTGGCTTTTTTTCGCTGTTTATTCTTGGAGTGACAAGGCCAAAATAAAACAAAATAAAATGACTGGTAACATTTCAGTCAACTACAGAAACTTGTGCTAAAGGTTAAGGACCTCAGTTTCCATTGCTGTCACTGGTTTACAGATAAATTCGCACCCTTTCCTCTCTTTCTTACTGGAGATTCAGGTACAGACTACCACTCTCTGTGCAATTTTTTGGTACAGTTTTCCCCTGAAGGCTAATCAAGTGATTAGACTTCTTTCTTCACAACTCTGCTTATTACTATTCAACATCCCAAGCTAAATGTGTCTCAGGGCATCTTTTACCCCTTTACTGTGAGACCAGGTCTGAATGGGATTCAGGTGGTTGGATCCAAGATATGTCCCTGAAAGCCCTCGTATTTGGCTCCTCCTTTTGGCCAGTGCTGAAGTTCTCTGTGAAGAATAGTTGCTGATTTTGTCTCTGCAGAAAATACCTGCCTCTCCAGATACTTAGTGGGAAGCTTTGGATGTTGAATCCCACTTCCAGGATAGTGCTCATAAGAAACCCTTGTTTTATTCATCCTGACTCTTCATTTTTTTCTTGCTGTATCTTTCCATCTCAGCTGTGGAGACCATAAACACAATCAACACTGTGAGACACTTAGAATATCCAACTGGGTCTACGTAAGTACCAAAGAGGGAAAGGTACATTTGAATCAAAGAGTTTATTTACCCTTGCAAAAGAAAAAACACTGGTTTTTTTCTGACTTCCCTCTAGGTGAGAAATTGAAAGAAAACAAAAATAACTTGAAGTTGGGTAGAAGAGAGGGGGAGTGTCAAAACTAAGGAAAGAAGATCCCTTTGGCCCCAAGACTCCCTTCAGATATTTCTCCTAGTTGAAAAAGAAAGCAGGTATTAGGTGTGCTCCCCCCATCCACACTAACTTCTTCCTCTTCTCTTCTCATTGTTATTTCCATTTTACAGGTACAGAAGCAGAAGTGAAATGTGTGTACACGACTTCCTGAAAATGACCTGGCAGGACTGTGGCAGAGCTGTGAACCCTCGCAAACCATGTGTTCCATGATGCCTCTGTCTCCTACGTTACATCTTTCCTGCTCATTAAACCCCTCTTTTCTGAAGGATGTGTGTCTCCTGTTTCTTGTCCAGAAGAATTATGATCAGCAAAGCAAGACTGAGTGTAACGAGTACAATCCATTTCCACCTCCATTTTGATGTGTAATTCCCTCTACTTACAACTTTAGGAGCCATAAAACGTGCCCCTGAGCAATCTTTCAGTGCAAATGCAGGAATTCTATTCAACACCCACATCAAAGCAGATCTTTGAGAAACAGCTCTCACACTGGACTGCTACATGGTGAGTATCTGAACGAGAGGAGGACAAAATCAACTCTGAATTTCTCTAGTCCGGAATCTTCTGCAGTATCAGCCAAAAGCAGTAAGTAGGTCTGACTTCTGGGAAGGTCTCATTCCAAACTCTAGTAGTCATAAGTAATTTACACCCCAAAGCAAAGGTCTGTCTTTCCTTCTTCCAAAATGCCTTACAGCATTAGTTTTAATAGCCACATGGAAGCAAGTTTCCAATCACACAACGTATTTTCATATATCCATTTTAATAACGTAATACAGATCTTTTAACCACTGCTCCAAAAGGAGAAATATCTGACTTAGCAAGTGAGGTAATATTAGAGAGTAAGAGCCTCCCTGCAGGCATCTGGAAGAAGCAGCTCTTGTTCACGCACAGATGAGTCCCATGACATACAGTAAGTGAGTCTAGCCTCTCTAGGGGACACTGGACCAGTTGCCTGTGCACTGGACAGAGGCTCACTGCGTTCATAGACAGTCAGTCACATCTGGCACGTGCTCAACTTCCTTCCTCCGCTTGTACATCTCTGCACAGAAGACCCTGGAGAAAATACCGGCCACCAAATAACCATCTCAGTCTTTTGCTTCACAGCTGCTTCACAGCATCCCTACTTACTGTCAAACACAGCACAGAGAAGATGAAGGAATAACAGACACTGGACTTGATGACAGGCTGAGTTACTGGGACGTAGCAGTGACTGAAGCAGCAAAAAGATGCCAAGAAGACGGCCAGAAATATTGTTTCTACAAAAGAGAGCAATGGAAGGTATGCGTCCCCCAGCTTCAGAGAATGAGAAGGAGGAGAAGAGAGAAACCAACAGTTAATGATCTTACCAAGAGACTTCTCTGATCTCTGTGGTGACTGGGCATGCTGAATGAAGAATATTCCTTCTCACCTGATTTTCCAATGAGAACCAGGATGAATGTGCTTTGTGCTAGGAGCGTTCTTGCCCTTTGCTTTAAAGCACAATGTACAGACAGAGACTGGACTAAATTCAGTTTTTCTTAACTACCATGAAAAATAATAAGAAAATGGAACAGTCATTGATGGAGAACTCCATTGCAGGAACAAACAAGGAACATCCAGGAAGAAAAAGTTACATAATCTTTCTAGGGCAACAATAGCTAATGAGAGCTATTAGCACCATTTCTTATTTTCCTAGTTAAGGGAAAAAAGTGCCAATTCTCATTTTCTTAGACAAATGGCTTACTGAAGAATTCACTATAATTTCTCTTCTCATAATTTCTACTTCCTTACTGACTTCATTCTAAAGAACAGATACACAAAATACAGAGATTTTTGGTGGTTATCTGTTTTCTGTGTGCACTTGCACTCCTACAATACAACTGGACAAGCTGACTTAATCTTCATGTGAATGAATAATGAGCAGTAGATGACTCACGATGACAAAGGCACCAGGCAGCCATTATACACACAGCTTTTGACACATCATCTAAAATTCATTCTATGCTTCAGTCTGTAGCCCTCTTCTTTGACTTTGAAAATGTTGATTTGCTTTTGTTGTAGCTTATTAGCAACGTTTTTGGCACTTGATTGCTTCTGCTTAACCATCAGCCCCAGAGGACAGGCGAGGAAGAAAAAGGGAACTCCCTGAATAGAAAGAAACACCCAGTAAGGCTCAGATTGTCACGCAGGTTGCTGGCTTCCAGAAAATGTATTTCATCCCCTCCAGGCCAGCCAGCATAACACATACATTTTCATCTCCTCGAAAGGCTGATTCAGTCATGCTGCCCATAGTCATATTCCATCAATAAAGGCAATCAATCATCAGCAGCAGTGTTCCCAGAGTCAAGCGCAGCGATCAGAGCCCCTCAGATAGCATCCTGCAATACCTCCCACTGCTGCTCCTGCTCTGTAGTGGTGGCTGCTGGTTTGACAGCTCAATGCCAGACCCTGATTCCACACACCAGCCAACGCTGCAGCTCCACACGCTATGTAAATGCATGTACACAAAGACAGAAGTACCAACATTTGCAGCTCTCATGGGCTCTAAGGTGATGTAAAACAGATCTCCATTTCTGAAAAGCTTCGTATCACATCATTAAAAGGTTCTGAGAATGACTATAATTAAGTATTGGTAGGAACAGAACTGGGAAACACTATTCCTTACCACCAGCCACCCAGAGCAAGAACAGGGACTTTCTGATGTACGAAACTATTGTAAAATCAATGCTTGTTGAAAAGTTTGAGTGAACAAAACTGTTCCAACCCACTTCATGAATTCTTTGTTCTCTCTTAGCTTAAATGGTCCTTAAGAGCCCCTTCAGCGAGCAGGGAACTTCCATCATTGCAGATTTCACAGTCTCTTCAGAAATGACCTCTTGGTGGTAAGTAGGTAGTAGTGCCCTAGGTAGAGATGTCCCCACTTTTGTAGGGAGGTTGGACCAGATGACCCCTAGAGGTCCCTTCCAGCCTAAAATACTCTATTCTATTATTCTATTCTATGATTCTAAGTGTTGAGGAAAAAGCAGCGTGGTGAGGATTCTGTAGGAGCAGTACGGTGCCAAATCTCCACGACTCCAGCTTTTGGGAAAGGTGTGTCCAGCTCAGTCTATTTTTAACAGTTCTTCTTTGAATAAAGTCAGCGAAAGAATCAGGAATGTCTCACTCATATAGGTTAGTACAGAGATACCCATGTACCCACACATACTACTACTGTATAGAGCTTGATCTTTTCTGAGTGGATCATAATCACTGAAGACCAAGTAAGAAATTCCAAGGAGGAGATGAACAATAGACTGTTGTATTTATCCAAAAACTGAGCATGATAATTACAAATCTGTCTTTTTGGGGGAGGCAAACAATATTTTCAAGAAACCTCAGCATATGTTTTTTAAATGAAGAGAAGCTGATCGACCCAGATTTGAGCAATGCATCCTCACCCAAACAGCCCATACACCAATAATAATGGATAGTGAATTCGATCTGACATGGAAGGATGTAAGAGAAGCTTGCACACTTTATTTTACTCCTCACCCTCTGGATAGCTGGTGTTTGATAAGGGTGGAGACATACAAACTGTTTACAGCTTTGGCCATAATCCTCGTCAGCATCCCTGACACTCGGCCCCAGTATGACAGGACTAGTTCTGCCAAAACTTGCATGGGATGTGATTAGTTTTTCCACAAATAAGCTCAGGGACCTTTATCCCAGAACAGAAGTAGGACTTTCAGCCATCTAACCTCCTGCAAAATAAATTCCTCCCCAACATGCTATATTTTATTAATAACACTGCCAGAGACTCATCTAAAAAGACCTCAGTGTTGTGTCTGACTGGCAAACAGAGCAATATTTGTCATTCCAACTGTGATTTTTCTGCTACTTAGAAACCACCACTAACTGTGGATCATAAAATAGAATCATAGAATGGTTTGGGTTGGAAGGGACCTTTAAAGGTCAGCTAGTCCAACCTGCCTGCAGGGAGCAGGGACATTCTCAACCAGATCAGGTTGCTCAGAACCTCATCACCTTGAATGTCTCCAGGGATAGGACCTTCACCACCTCCCTGGGCAACCTGTTCCAGTGCTCCACCACCCTCATAGTAAAGAACTTCTTCCTAACATCCAATCTAAATCTACCCTTCTCTGGTTTAAAACCATTGCCCCTCATGATGATAAGTCTTAGCATTCAGTATAACTGACTGCTTCAAGATGGCAAAGGCTTACACAAAGATTATATTCAAAATACTGAAAGCCAGTAACACCAGACCATAAAAGTAAATGCACACACACAGAACAGCTGTAAGAACTGCACCAATAGGTGGATTGGAAACTGGCTGAATGGCCAGACCCAGAGGATACACAAAGTCTAGTAGGAGGCCAGTGACTGTGTACCCCAGGGATCAATACAGGCTCCACTCCTGTGTAACATCTCTATTAGTGGTTTGGATGACAGGGAAGAGAATGCTCTCAGCAAGTCTGCAGGTGGCACCAAACTGGGAGGAGCTGCTGCTAATGCCAAAGGCTTGTGCTGCCATCCAGAGGTACCTTAACAGGCTGGGGAAATGGGCTGACAGTAACCTCATGAATAGTCCTGCACCTAGGGAGGAACAACCCCATATACCAGTGTACACCAAGTGCCACCCAGCTGGAAAGAAGGTGAATGGTGTCCCGGGCTGCATTAGGTAGAGCACTGCTTGCAAGTCAAGGGATGGGATCCCTCCCTTTGCTCAGCACTGATGAGGCCACCTCTGGAGTACTGCATTGAGTTCTGGGCTCCTTTGTACAAGAGACACAGGGCCACTCTGGAGAGAGCCTAACAGAGGGCAATGTGCTGATTAAAGGACTGAAGCACCTCACGTATGAGGAAACGCTGAGAGAACTGGGCCAGTTCAGCCCGGAGAAGAGAAGGCATGGGGGGGAATCTTATTAATGTATATAAATACCTGAAGGGAGGGTGCAAAGAGGATGGAGTCAGGCTCTTATTAGTGGTGGCCAGTGTCAGGACCAGAGGCCATGGGAACAAACTGAACCACAAGGGTTCCATTTGAACATTTCCTACTGTGAGAGCAACTGAGCCCTGGAAGAGGTTGCCCAGGGAGGTTGGTGAGTCTCCCTTTCTGGAGATATTTAAAAGCCACCTGGACAGAATCCTGGCCAATTGGCTCTATCTGGTCCTGCTTGGGCAGGGGCATTGGACCAGATGACCTCCAGCAGTCCTTTCCAACCTCAGTTGTCCTGTGATTCCATGATCCTCTGGAACAACTTTAAAATGCAGCTTAGGTTCAATGTTTTCCATCAGTTTGAGAGGTAAAACGTTGACCTTAATTTCATTTCTAACAGCAGATGCTGCATTTCCGACTGGAATATGTAAAGAGGAGTATTTGATGAGTGGCATTTTTTCCTTTTTTTTTTTTTTTATTTTTATTGACCCTGTTTAAGAACATAAAGCCTTTTAGGGAGCAGTAACTCAATCTCTATAGATTGGCCTGGTCACAGGCTTGTATTTAGTCAGAAAAAATCCATTAAAACCATGAGACAAACAAGAGACAGGAGCATGGGGTAAAGGTAAGAGGATGTAATTCTCAGCAGGAAGTTAAACACATCCTCCCAGTCATTAGCAGCTGAAAGACAGTTGCAGACACCGTGTGCAAGCTCTACTGTAATGGATCTTGTCCTTGACAACTAGAACTAAGCTGCTTTTGAAAGAGATTTTAGTCTTCTTGCTGTGTCTCATGTAGATGACTTTCTGACAGGGTTTACATTTCTAGTTGTAATGAAAATGGAAAGCTGCTATCTCTTAACTGTTTATGCCTTTCACCCTGGATCCTCCCCACACAGAGTGGCCCCTGACTTGCTCCATCACTGGATATGTTCAAATCCAGGTTGGATGGGGCCTTGAGCAACCCAGTCTAAGTGGAGGTGCCCCTGCCCACAGCAGGGGCGGTGGAACTAAATGATCTTTAAGGTCCCTTCCAACCCAAACCATTCTATAATTCTGTGATTCTATAATATTGAGACAAGTTCATCTGCTACTATAGTGAAGGGAATAAATAGGCAAACTAATACATAAATAAAGCACAATCTGTTAAGTTCTGAGCTGTGCACAGCTAAGGGTATCTCACTGCTTTGACAGCTTGCTGATCCCCGTTAGATGTCAGCCAAGCTGATAGATGAAGGGTCCATCAACCAGAAAATCAGAATTTCCACTAAAAACGCTCTCTAGAAAGTACAAAGTTTTGGAAAGTGGAGTTAGCAGTGCCTGTGGCAATCTCAAAGTATCACAGATGCACTGAACATCTGAAAGGGCACAGTGGGTCATGTCGTCCATCCCCCTACCAACAGGATTTGTTCAGTCCAGATTAAAAAGCATAACCTCCAAGTATTTCTAGTAATTGCTTTAAAAAACTATTTCAGCCAGTCTGTTAAATTTCTCCACTGGGAATTTTTTTGCTGATATCCTAAATAATGTTGTCACACACCCCACCCCACCCCCCTTTTAAAACATCTGCTAAACTCTTTTTTGCCTCTGCATTGCTCTCCGACCAAGTTAAATAACTTGCCTTCCTTTTCGGGGTAGATTAAACCTGCATATTTATCACAGGCAGATTAAACCTTGAGATTTTAGAATGCTTGCAACTCGCCTTGTTCAGCACATCCTACCAGTCCCTTCCTGCCAGTGTCTTCAAGGCATAGTGATAACTTTGCATAATGCAGGGAGATATTTATGCAAAGTTTGCCACTGGAAAGCAAGCACAAAGAAGTGAGGGGTTTGTTTTTTTTTTTCCTTAGGCTTGCAACTTTAAGATAGGTTCTGTGAAATGCTTGTCTATGAAAGCAGAAGAGACAGTGGAGAAGACCTGTCTTGTTTCAGTGCCAGCCTTAAAGCTGGATGACATGTTTTGAGCTGAATAAATAATTTTTGAAATACACGTCTTTGGGGCAAGAATCAGCTTATTGAGACTGATACATTGGACTCAGGTTTTACCCTCCAAAAATAAAAAGAAAGAAATCAGAAAAATTCAAAGAACACAGGAGGGAAACAAAACAAAACATTCCAGTGTTGAACACTGTAGCCCGTAAGTTAGTCACAACATGGAGCATTTTAACTCTGTTGGCCTTCAAGAGGAACTTGAACCCAGTTCAATGGATTCCTTCCTTTCAGAGTGTCCTAATCACTGGGATATTGTGAGATGCTCCCAGTGTCTCCTCCAAATAATATTTATTCATTTATTGTTCAAAATAAGACATTTTGCTTGGTATTAAGCAAAAATTTTTCTCTTGGGTACTTATCCGCCATGATCCCCAGTAAATCCAACAGGAACTGCATGACAAATTCCTTAGATTGGCTGCTCAGATTTTGTAGGATTCAGATCAAATGAGACAGAAAAAACCCTTGTGTTGCATAAAGGACACATCACTTTGGGTGTATACTATTCTTAGCCCTTTTTCAAAGTCTCAGAAAAACAACAAGCCTCTAAAAATAAGGGTTGAATCACCACGGGGCTATAAATTATTTATTCATGTGCCATCCTTCCTCTTTGGTGGGTTTCTTCTGAGTGTTGCAGCAACAACCTAAAGCCAGATAAGATTCACTAAGCACCAGTACTCTGCTTGCTATTTCTAGAAATCATAAGTGACAGTGGCATAATTATAACAGCAGTCAGACGTCCAGGAGAACAAAAAGAAAAATCTCTCTCCACATACTGTATTTGTGAATAAGGGATATTCAGACAAAAGTAAGGAGAGGAAAGAACACTTACCCAACCAGTGTTTATTACTTTGTGTATCAGCCAACAATCATCCTGAAAGCCAAGCTTTGTGCAGAGAGGTTTTCTAAAGATGTCATAGTTGGGGGATTTTTTTTTGACACTCACGTAGAATTATAATGCACTTACAGGAGAGTCTTGGAAAGGAGATAAATAATACTTCAGGCAAGAAACGTTCCCCTAGAAAAGTATTTCTGACCCCAGCTCTGTCTAGCTCACCAATGTGATGATTCTTCTGCCTTTCAAGCACATGAAAAACTTTGCTCAGTTTTCTATTGTTTTCCTTTGCCAAGAAGTCCTAAAATACTTTATGAGAAGCTCAAGCAATCTAATTATGCTCTTTCTGGATCGATTTCCTACCTGCTAAAAAGCTCAAGTGATTCGCCCAGGTCGTATAACACATCAAAAGCAGGAACAGAACCTTTCAGAAGCTGAGAAGTCCTCGAGACTTCTTCAGTTTAGAAAAACATTTCACTGCATTTTTAGCCCAAGGTGTGTTCCATTAGCCATATCAATAAAGATGATAGTTTTGCCCACATCTTTGTGTCCACTCTTACACAGACCCTCTCACTTAAGCCTGCAGCACTTCTGAATGCAACTTTCCTTAGACAAGCTGAGCAGGTTTAACATCTACTAGACAAGAGGAGTATAAAAGGGCATCCAAGGTGTGTAGTTCTGTTTGCCTATGCTTCTTTCTCCATCTACTCTTCACCTAAGCACTGAGGTCTAAAAATTGGTCTTTATTAAATACTTCCCAGGCAACCCTTGGCTGCCTCCTAGACAGATTGGCCAGGAACGTACTTGGCGTGTTGCCCTGTTCACTGAAAACCCTGCTGAGACCTGGATCCCACGTGCATCTCCCTCCTGGGCCAGCCAGCTGTTCCCTTCCTTCTCATTTCTGAGATACACCTCACTGCTGACCTCTGGCTAGATCACAGAATCATGGAATGTTAGGGGTTGGAAGAGACCTCTGGAGATCATCGAGTTCAACCCTCCTGCCAGAGCAGGACCACCCAGGGCAGGCCACACAGGAACAGATCCAGGTGGGTCTTGAAAGTCTCTGGAGAAGGAAACTCTACAACCTGGGACTGTGCTCTCACCTTCTTAACAACAGCTGATTCCAGAACTGTGAACTCTTTTCTCCACACTCCCATGACTGACCAAAGTAGATCCCAATCCAGAGTTTCTGATTTTGATGTATCTCTGCTGTGACGAGCAGGTCACTCGTGTCCTAGGCTGGGGCTGCCTGGCAGCAAGCATTTCCATTTTAGCATCTTGAGAAAGATCCCATAGACAGAATTGTGCAAAGCTGTCAGAAAAGTGACTCATTTTAACTTTGTTCAGTGAAATACCTGTTAATATAAAGCGATACACAAAAAACCCTACATCTCCTTTTTGTGTTTTCAATCCCCTACAAGTCAAGCCCACACAGATCACCTCAGGAATTACAAACACAATGTTTTGCAGTATTTCTCACCCTCTTCATTCCTTTGGGGCTAATACAAACTGTTCAAAAAAAATACATCTCTCTGATAGTGCATGGTCTCTGTAGCTTCATTTTGAACTGTTTCAGGATTGAGGTGTGGATGGGGCAGGCAATCCCCAAAATGCTTGTCCTTCCCCCGAACAATCACTCCTCAGGGCGACTGTGGAATTATCCTGGAGGTTGCTTTCTTTGCCACATCTCCTTCCAGAAATCATTCAACAAAAGAGAATTATTATTCATTTCTACAATTATTCTCCCTATATACTATTAATTTCCTTAGAAAATTATTTCCTGGCTTCTGATTAAGAAAACTCTTGATCTGAAATGTTGTAACAACCATGTTGTTACAGAAACAACTGAGGGAACACCAAGTAGATGGGCAGAGAGGCAAGTGAAGAGACTCACTAGCATTCGATGAATGCTCAGTTAATCCTGCTTTCATTAACATGCAAGTGTACAGTTTTTTCCTCATACTGATTGATGTGACAGAGTTAGGGCCATGTGTCAAAAGCACTAAGGAAAGGTAAAAAGCAATAAAGCCCCTACTTTCCAGGGCCTGTTCAAAAGTGCTGCAGTGCCTGAAATCAGAAGTATACCCTGTAATTGATGGCAAAGATCATAGCTTTTGAAACAAATGGAGGTTACTTTCTTCTGTATTGTGCTACTGTGTTGAACTGAGATGAGGATTCAGGGCAAGTCTGCAGCCTCCCAAGGATAGTTGCACTTTGTGGTTAATTCCCTGAGACAGCACATATGCAAATATGAATGCACATAGAACCCAGCAGTTTTCATCTCAGACCTGCCTGTAGTTTTAAGTAAAAAAATAAGAGAGATATTATGAAGCAATCTGTATTGAACTATTCTTCAGGTTATCACCTTTTCCCTCCACCTGGTTGTCACTACATAAAAAAAAAAAAAAAAAAAGAGAAAGACAGAAAGCCAAGAAAAAGAAAGGGAAAGGGAGAAAGAAAAGAAAGAAAAGAAGAAAAAAAAACCCAAACCTCTTCATTCTAACTAAATAGAAACCAGAATTTGACTCCCAAAAACCTGCTGCAAAAGTCTGAAATTCCTGCTGGGTTTAACATTTCCTCACAGATCTATTCAAATTAATCTTTGCTGGAAGGCCAAGTGTCACACGTAAGAAAGATCAAACATTTGTCACGTATTTGACATGCACAGACATCACTTCTGGTTCAGCAAGTCACAGAAACTTGGACTGCTGGGAACTAAAACAGCACCCAAGAGCAGTCTTTCTTCATGCTTGTCCTAGTCTTAGACTCCTCTCTACAGATGAAACTGAGCTCAAGATTAAGATGTACAGATTCTGATGTCACAATGCAGATACTCACATATAAGGGATAGATAATGCTGCTAAACAGACATCCTGCTGCTAAATAGGCATTTGAGATGGCCCATGGTGTCCAAAGCATCCACTCAATCCAGGCATCCAAACAGCATTAGATTTCTAAGTTTAAGCAAGTGAATTGACCCCCAGTTACTGCCACCAGCACAGATTCAGCTGATTAGTGGCTTTACTTTATGAAGCTGAATTGTTCTTCCATTGACTTAATCACCTAGAGCACATATAAGCACCTTCATACAGACATCTAAATTGAGGTGTCTGGGCTAAACGAAATACTGGCCTGAATAGGTCTGTAATTTGATGTGGAACAATCCCTCCTATATCTGTTTTAAAGAATTCCCTTCACTTGAGTCTGGATGATGTAATTGTATTAAGAAACCTAGGCTATCATCCAATTTGTGTCCGTATGGATCATGCACAAATTATTAGGAGTAATTCTATTGATCAGAACACATGAGAATTTCTGCCTACATAGATACCTAAAAACCACATGAGTGAGAAAGGTGCAGTCTAAGAAAAGGTTCTCCCTGCTGGTTAGTCCAACAGGTCATTAATTCTCCTGTTGTTCTGCAGTGGTGGTGAGTTCCTGCAAAGCACTAAGATTGCAGGAGGGAAGTCATTACCCAGGGCTGAAGCACAATTTGTTTCTCTTCCTGATAGAGTAGGAGAGCACCGAGCTATGAAACTCCCTGCCTAACCCCCTTCTCGTAGGCTGTCAGATTACAGGCTGATAATGATGTTTGATCTTTATAGTAATTGCCTCTTAGCTGAAATTCAGAATTCAATTAGTCACTTGCCATAATTACTGAATGCACAGAGCGATGGCAATGGCAATGAGAGGTGTAACTGTACTTTATTACCCACAGTAAAGCACTGTGGAATTGAGAAGCCCTATGATCTGATTTAACACAATAGTGGGAGAGAGGGGAAAGGAGCCCAAGCCTGGAGCTCTCCTAGGGCAGCTGACTCAAGAAGACAATGTGAACAACCTGTCGAGGCAAATGAGTCCTAGTGTGCAGACTCCCTCCAGTTTAATTGCTGCTGAAGTAAGTGGGAACATGGAGAGCAGTGTTCTTCTCACAGAGCCTCCACTGCTTGGAATTTATTCAAGATTCAGTGACCTGATGAAATGTGAGTTGAAAGCACATAAGCAATGCACAGCAGCTGTATGAATGGTTCATGATGGAGTGTAAGTCAATGTTCACCAGGAATCCTGCCATGGACCCAGAGCTCTGCAAAAATAATGGAAAAGGTGGCCGAGAAAAGGAGGAGCTGTTGGCTAGGGATGGGACTGGATTCCAAAATGTGCCCATTCATGGGATATTTGCCCAGTAAGATTCAAATACCATTTGACGTGGAATTCGGATGAAAACTCCAGGCCAACAGCAGAGGCTGTGAGAGGAAAGCAGCGCTCAGGAAAGACAAGGAACCTCAGAAAATAACACAAGGAAAGATATCATACATGACACAGTGAATGAGTCTTGCCAAAAGGTCAAGTGGCTCTACAAAACCTGATTAGCACAGAGTCAGCATTGGGGATTTGTCTATACCACAGTAATGTCCATCGGGAACCAGAACAAGTTGTTCAGATTTACAGGGATTTTTTTCTGTTGTTTTTTATGTCAAACTTTTGTCCAGATCATAGATCCAGTATTTTATAACAGTCATTGCCTTTTAGAAAATTATAGTCTTACAGGATAATTCAGACGGATCCTGTCACACGTGCATGTCTTAGGATGGCTGGACAGAAGCACAACATACTCTACTGTCAGCTTATGCTGTATTTGGTTGCCAGAAAGCACCATGTCTTCCTTAAGCCTAAATATCCATCATGGAAGAAACAGACTGTCTACAATACAAGAAAAACAAAACAAAAAAAAAAGTCTGCAAGTAGGAGACAGATAACCACTTGCCAAAGTCATGCCTGACAGCTTTCATAACTAAACCCGATATAAAAGCATAAAAATTCCAGATGCTTCTTGGCAGCTCTGAACCCACTGAGCTGAACCACAGTTCTTTCAAAAATGCACCTTCTAAAAGGGGATAAGAATGGGCAAGTTCTCCCAATTTTTGTGAAGTCAACTTGATTCTTCTTAATACATAATCCCTCATAATCACACCATTTTACAAGGTGAGCAAACTATTCAACAACACCAAGAGCCCGACTTTTGATTGTGGAGATGACCGCTGATGTGACAGGTTATAAATAGCTTCTTTAGGCCATTACAAATTAGGTTTAAGAAAAGTCCCTGCAGACAGAGGGAAATACAACAGCAATTCTATGTCTTAAAGTCCTGTTACAGCTAATAACAGCCCTACACTTTCTGTTGATTGTCTCTCACTACAGATACTCTCCTCTCCCTTCAGAATACAGTATAAAAACAAATGCATGAAAACTCTTGCCAGGAGAAAAGCAACACTCAGCTCAGATCTTCTTTATTACATGGTCACAGTGAGGAACAGGAAACTTTTATTAATGAAATGACCTTAAAGAACACTGGACTTGAGCTCCAGTTGTTGCCTTCCTGCCTATCAGTTTTTCTCTTCCCATCCTTCAAAGAAGTGCCAAAGGTTTGTTGAATAATTAACGTAAACCAAGCACAGCACAGTTATGGAGAACACTGTGTCCAAAGGTGTTTTATCTGGTTAGCAGAGTGGCAGGCATTCGCTGACTTTGTAGATAAGCTCCGTGCTACAGTGATAACATACTTACTTGTTAAAGCCTGAACTTGAAAGTTCACCAACTGCTTAAATCACCAAGGGCTGGCTTTCCTATACTTTGTGTTAGTGTTTCCACTGCTGTAAAGGCTGCTGCATTTGCACGCTTTCCCCAAACGCAGCGAGAAAGGTGAATCACGTGCCCATCCTTTCCTCCAGGACAGCGCGTCCCAATACTCTTGAGTGAGATTAGAAACCTGAGAGAAATAATATTTCATCTAATGCATGCTAGTACTGGACAGATACCAGGAAATTTGGTTTGCAAGTGATAACAAAAAAGTAAGTGAGAAAGTATGAGATTAATTTTGAGAGGGAACTGTGATGGACCATATTGTTCTGTATGGTTTGTTTCCGTGCACACAGCACCTTATGGATCAGAAAAGGCAGATCAAAGATATGCATTTGTCACTCTGAGTGCAAGATGGGACTGTCTGCAGTGCTCCTTGGTCTCTGCTTCAGTCCAGCTTCCCAAGACATCAGCCAGCCTGCACACAAGTGTTCCTTCTCCTCAGGAGAAGCCCCCCCCCTGTGAACAAGGAGTTGAGTCGGCCAGGAAGACCATGAATAACCTGCAAAAGCTCAGGCAGGTGGAAAAGAGGAAAAAGAGAGGCTGTTCCCCTGACATAAACTTGTTAATACAACACGGCGCTCACATGGAAAACCTGCTGTTACGTGGGAAGGTGCTTTCTTATCACCTGATAATTATTGTCTCTTTGGGGGCTTGAAATGGCATGGGAGGGAGAAAGGGGATTTTTAAATCTCTTCTAATTTTATAGCGTACAATGGGTGCTGTCAGCACATGCTGTGACAGCCTAAGAAAAGCATTTCACCAGCTTCAGTTCTTGGCTAATCTCTCTGATGAATCTTAAGTGCTTGAGCATATTTCAAATAGCAATGGTTAGCTGGCCACCTCTGAACCTTTTCACATGGCCTCAGGATCACTGTAGCGCGGTGGCTTCAACATCATTGAACGGGTCTTTTTAAGACTCCTATACATGTTATCTATCTCACTCCTGTCTGTAATGCTCTTCGTAAACCCTACCATGAAAAGGATCAGGATTTCAAAGCAGGCCAAGAGCCATCTTTATGATAGCATGGAGCATTCAGTGCCCTGAATGCAAACCACCTTCTGGTGACAGTCAGCCTCTGAGAAAGACTATGGCTACTGGGTAGAGAGGATCACAGAATCATATAATGTTTTGGGTTGGAAGGGAACTTTAAAGGTCATCCAGTTCAACCCCCCTGAAGTGAACAGGGACATCTGCAACTAGAGCAGGTTGCTCAGAGCCCTGGCCAACCTGGCCGCAAACAGTTCTGGGGATTGGTCATCCACAACTACTGTAGGCAATCTGTTCCAGTGTTCCATCACTCTCACTATAAATAATTTCTTCCTTACATCTAATCTAAACCTACTCTCATTCAGTTAAAAACTGTTATCCCTCATCTTGTCACTACACTCCTTCACGAGAGTCCCTCCACTCTTTCCTGTAGGCCTCTTTAAGTGCTGGAAGACTGCTAGAAGGTCTCCCTGGAGCCTGCGATCGGGGTACAGAAAAGCCACGTAATACTGCTGAAAAGTATGTTAGCTTGACAGTTTGAACCTACTTTTAATTTAATGTGATCATGAAAAAAATCTGCAGTACAGTATAATACCTCTACACAAATAAGCACCCAAATCCTGATGCCTCTTCTCTGTAAGAAATAAAAGCAGTAACTTTCAGTTTCCACTGGAAATGTTCATTTTGGTCCAGTGCCTTAGACTAAGTAAGCCCTGCTCTCAAGCTCTAGCACTGTTTGTTTCCAGTTTTACTCTATGAATTTTATTTTAAAATACTGAATTAGGGAGATCTCCCTTTCACAGAGTAACACAAAAGGGCAAAGACCTTCTGGAAGACCTGTAGTTTTTCCCTTCAGTAATGCATTTGCCAGCCCTGAAGGCAAAAAATTCCATATGTGGGTCAGATCTTATCTCTAGACAAGACAGGAGGAGAGGAATAAAGAAAAGGAACAAGGTTTTTTTTAAAAAGTAACAAAATGTGGTACAAAGATCCATAGTGCTAAGGTCTAATTATCTGTTCCAGCAATGAAAAGAATTCTATGAGGTCCCTCTTTTGCTGGCATTGAAAAGGTGGCTCTCAAAGCCCCTTCAAGCAGCTTGTCCATCTTCAAGCCAAGGTAAAACAGGCTTTCCTCACATACTTGCTTTTAAGCATAGAAGCAGTACAAATGTGGAAACTTCTCGGGTTATTGCTAAAGAGGGTCATGTCCAGAGGGTGATTTGGTCTGTGGCTCTTTCTCTGTTGACCAGAAATGGAACTGAGAAGACAGCCTTAGATCAGTCATCATCCAGAAATGGCTGAAATTCAGTGAGCTAAGTCCCAGCTTACATATATGGTCCAAACAAGAATTTATTTTGGATCTTGATGTTCAGAAAATTCAATGCTACAGTTTTTTAGCACTGGGCCTAGAAGATTTCTAGAGTATTAAAAGTCTAAATGGAATTGTATGTTCTTTCAGGAAGAGTGTGATGTGACAGGGTCACCTGGGGTGCACACAGACCATGCAGCAAGCCATAGCTACAGAAGAGAAGTTATAAACTCCTGAATGCAGACTTTGAGCCCTCTGTGGTTTTAGCAGGAGTCGTCATGGATTGGTACCCACAAAAGAACATTTTGAGTCTTTCTGAAGTGGCATCTGGAGGTTTTGTTCAGTTACAGCAGCAGCCGCCTCAAACAGGGACCCAGTGCTGTAAGATGTACTCACATGAAATCGAAAACAGCACCTTTCCTAAGTTTCTATTAGCTAAGGCTATGAAGAAACAGTGTAAAGAAGAAGGAACTGGAGGTAGGGTGCAGGATCCAAGCCAGTGAGTAAACAGCCCAAGGAAAAAGCCAGTCACAGATCACAGCTACAAGCAAACACAGCTGTTCCAGGACAGAGTTACCATCAGGCTCCAGCAAACCTACACAGCATGGAACAAACCTGCATTCCCAAAGACTGATGATCACAGTGAGCAACACCGAGGGAAGGATGGTTTTATTAAGTGCTCCTGAGACTCCTGGAAAAGCCAGGCTCAACCCATCCAGGTCAAATACATAGATTAGGGAATCCACAGCTGAATCTTCATCTCACCTGCTGTAACTTGCAGAGTGAGATTTGCTGCACAACACTTGCCAAATGTTAGTCAGTAAAAGAAAACTTGACTGCAGTTACAGAACCCTGGAGTAGTTCCCATTAAAGATTTTTTTTTAATGGAAATCCTTACCAAGATTTTTTTTTTTCCTTCTCAGCTATCTGATCTTACTTGTATCATGTAAAAGGAGATCATTCGAAGCACTACGCTTTAACTTTTCTCCTTTTAGAACAGAATCTAAATCTTTACATAGATAGAAGATTCTTTCTGTAATTACACGTGAAGTGTTTAGGATAAAATGTCTTTTCCTGTGCACAAGAATTTATCTTTGGATCAATCAATAGCAGAAGGTTAGGAGACTTGCTAATGACAGTACAATGTGAACTAAAAACTGTTCTCATTTTTGAAACATGAACGTTATTTTTGAAACACAATACACATCGTGTAACAGTTTCTGTTGGTCACCATCTGTGAAAATCAGTCAATGGCTGTAATTAGCTGTTACATCCAGAATATGATAAGAAGAAACATTTAACTTCAGAGAATTACTCAGGATTTAGTTCAGTCTAAGAGAAGAATGCAGCTCATAATTTCTATTTAAATAGATCTGCAAGGCAGTGCACATACACCAATTACTTCAAGTGCCTCTGCTACCTTAGTATTGAAAATCATTTATGCAGATTTTTTCATAGGATGCTTCAGACTGCAGAGAATGCTACTAAATTACATCTGACCTCAGCCAGTTTACAAATCAGCCTTTAAATCTTTCTGCCTCCTCTCTTTTTACCACTTGATTTCCACTGGTACATTTTTCCCATCCTGAACTCATCACAGAGTGCCTTAGGCTGGAAGGGACCTTAGAGAGCATCTAATCCAACCTCCCTGCCATGGGCAGGGATGCCTCTCAATTAGACCAGGTTGCTCAAGGCCTCATCCAACCTGGCCTTGAACGCCTCCAGGGAGAGGCATCCACAACCCCGCTGGACAATCTATTCCAGAGTCTCACCACCCTCAGACTGAAGAACTTTTTCCTAAGATCCAATCTAAACCTATTTTCCCTCAGTTTAAAACCATTTCCCCTCATACTATTGCTGGACAGTCTTGTGAAGAGTCCCTCTCCAGCCTTCCTGTAGGTTCCCTTCAGGTATTGGAAGGCACTTCTAAGGTCCCCTCCCTCAGAGTCTTCTCTTCTTCAGGCTGAACAATCCCAGCTCCCTCAGTCTGTCCTCTTTGTGGCCCTCCTCTGGACTTGTTCCAACAGATCTATGTCCCTCTTACGGTGGGGACACCAGAACTGGATGCAGTATTGGAGGTGAGGTCTCACAAGAGCAGAGTAAAGCGAGAGAATCACCTCCCTTGATCTGCTGGCCATACTCCACTTGATGCATCTTAGGATACGGTTGGCCTTCTGAGCTGCATGAGCGCACTGCTGGCTCTTGGTGAGCTTCTCGTAATATATAATACTGTTGCTCATGATCAAAGCAACTATTTCAGAACTGAGATACACATAATACATTTGTAGAAGGATTTTGTGAGCTGTGTAGCAGCACTAACAGATCCTTAACTGTTGCAGCTTTCATAACACTTCTGCATTTTGTAACCAGATGAAACATCTGGATCAACAGAAGCAAGCAGTTCATTCACATCAGTGCTAGTTCCTTCAGCAACATTCAGAGTGCCTTTAGGAAAGTCCTACTTGGTTAGAAAAGTCCTGGACAGCAAGAGCTTCACTACCTGCCCTTTCCAATATCCTGGGAAACAGCAGCATGAAGAGACAGCTTCCTTTGTGCTTACTGGGAGGGAAATGGATTCACAAACGCTGCCCGAACAGTGGCAACTGAAGTTCCTTAAGATGTGTTGAATGGAGAACAGCCTAGAGGTGTCATGGTACAGTTCCTCTACAACCCTTCAGCTGATGGCACCAGACTGACTGTAAACTTAGAGCCTCACCTTTGGAGCTAAGTTAGAGGAGGTAGAAACGTACATTCAGCTTTCACAGCCCCGGGGAATTTTATGGACCATGTTTAACAGGACCTGATAGCAGAAAAACTCCAGGACAGTTATACATATTTGTAGGGAATAAAGATAATTACTGCAGATCAGTGAGTTTGTTTCAACAAAAGAAGATCTGTTTTGAAATCCTTTGAAGTAAGACAAGCAACCTAGAATTTCAGGTAAAAAATAACAAGTCATTTTAGTCTGCTGTCTCTATTTTGGGCAAGAGTATGTGCTGCAGCAGGGAGAATTTCTTCATATGACTTCACTAAGCTGTTAAGAGATAAAAATATCACTGAGTCAGCACACTGCAGCCCAGTTATTTTCTGAGATTGAAAAGCAGTTAGTGTATTTAGCTACAGACCACGTACTGAATTCAAAACATTTACACCTGACTTAAAATACAGCCAGAGATCACTACTGGAAGAGCTATATGAAAATCATGACTAAAGGGGGTATTTACAGAGAAGTGATGGGAACATAACCAAGCTGATCCGGGCACTGACGCTGCAGTAGCACGGCCAAGCACTGACTTCTCTGCCTCTTGGTCCTCGCTGGAGCATCAGAAACTGATGGTTGTGCTGTTACAGCTTTGGTGTTATTAGTACTAGGACAAGCTAAATAGGTGCATCTGTATCAGCCAACAGCTTAAATCACCCTTCTGACTGCAGGGCAAACCTATCCCTAACTGCAGGGCAGACCTATCCTTCTGCATGGTTCTTTGAAGAAATAACTGATCTCCTTCCATGTTCAAGGTAGGATATGCCACTAAAAATTAAGGCTCCTTGCATAGACTGCATGGAAATTTCAATCTGCAAATTCCATTCAAATGTCTCAGCTTATCTTTCTGGAAGCCTTTCCCGGGGATAACAGCCTTTCCCTGTTCTCAATACCATTCAGTCCCCACAATCACATATCCAAGCTTTAAAAAATTTTCCAAAAAAATAAGTCAGAATGAATTTTGCTGTATTTATTTCATAACCTCCAGCGGTGGGTTGACCTTGACCCACCAGACCTCTTGTTCTCTGCCTCTCCTCATCAGGACAGAAGGATAAAAGAAGATTAAAAACTCGTAGGTGGAGATAAAGGTAGTTTAATTGAGAAAAGAGTTGAAATGGGCTTTGCCCAACAGGGGGGGCAGCCCCAGCCTCATCTCACAGAAGCCACTTCTGCGGCTCCCCTGCTACCAAAACCTTGCCATGAAAACCCAGAAGACCTCCTCACTTTCCTCTCTCACACCTTCTGGCCTTCTAGGGCCTCCTAGTAGTTGCCTGGGGCAGCACATATTTTCCAGAGTTTTTTTTAAAGCCTAGCAAAGAAAAAAAGAAAAAGAGGTTCGGTCTCTAGGTGCCACAACAATGCCAGCAAAATTAAGGTAATTTTTACCATCAATAACCATTTCCATACAGGAAAAAAAGCAAACAAGAAAATTCAGCAACGTCCTAACCACAGTATCACAATAAACAAAAATCTGCCTGATCTCACAGAAAAATGAAATCAATTCTAAAATGGCAACACATCGTTTACATTTGCACGATTCAGGAGATTCGCTGAAGCATTCGGGATGTTTCTAATACTGGAGTTGAAATCTGCTTATTCAGAAACACTTTGGCTTTACTAGCACTTCCAAAAGAACACTGAAATATCTCGAGATCTTTTCCCCTGTCAGTGATCTGACTCTTATCTAACTCTCTTCTGCAAAGTTTCTCTTACAAAGCTTCCTCCCAGACCCTCGTAGTCACAGGCAGGTTTATGTGACCTGGTACCACACAGCACTACTCCTTCATTGCAAAATGATATGTATTATGTACAGCAAATTGCATAATCTGTGTAATTAGCTCATCTCAGTCATCACTGGCAATGGGAATAGCTGTGAAGGTTGAACAGAGGGGAAAGTTAATGACACTCGTTCTTGATGGATTCATCCATCTGCAACTGTAAAACTGACTGGCTTTAGTTCCCTGTCTTGTCCCAGAGCAGAGAAAGCTGAGACGACCAGTAAGCACTCAAAAGACACTGGTTTATAGCAAATACCTGCTGTAAACTGCAGCAAACCAGAAGCTGACTCATAAACAGATCTGTATCTGTGAGCTGGGGTACGGGATGAACTGTTAAAGACCATCTTTAGCTTCTGTATTAGGCTGTGTCAGACCCACTGAGGCATCAAAGCCCCACAATGCACAGTAAAAACCTAATCCTTCCCCGTTCCTAGTTCTCTTTGGCTCTTCTTTTCCCCCTCATCCTGACAATAACTCTGTTTCTCCTTCTACTGCTTAAACATTCAAATATAAGCCCTGCTTCTGTACTTTCCTCAACCTAGAGTTAAGCTACTAGTTCCACTACCACTTTATTTCTTGCACCCAGACCCCGGTGACACTGTCACACACCTGCACTGCTCACAGACAGACAGACAGACAAGCCACAACTGCAGTCACGGGGCTGATCCCAAACAGGCAGTAAACCTTCTAAGAATCAATACGCGGTTACTCTGGTTTTGGCACGAAAAGGCAATGCAGAGCTGACCAAAGGCTGTTTTCTTCTAACATACTGCCTTTCTCACACCATTGCCTGAGAGTTTGAATTCCTCTTCTTCAATTGTGCTGCAATGTTCCATGATGTATTTGAAATCTATTTACAGGAAAAAAAAAAAACCAAACTTAAAAAATTGAAAAACTAAACTTAGCTTGTGGAAAATGAAGACCATCTCCACTAATAAAGCAGGGCAGTTCAATAATTTACCTTCAGGGGATCAAGGAATGAGGCAAAACGCAGGGGATGGGATATCTGACAACAGCATATGTATTATGCCAGCAAATGTAGCCTAGGAAACAACGCTGCATTGCAGAGAAGAGCACCGAATAGCTGAATAAACCTGATTTTGATAACTAAGCATTTTCTTTGGTACACAGAAAAACTGCAGGTGCTACAGACCAGCAGATCTGCACCAAGACAATAAGTCATGAAAATAAAGAGCTGTGAAAAACATGTGAAAACATTTCTGTGCACAGAAATAGATTGGTAACTGTGGTGATCACTTACAGGTTAAATATCTGAGCTTATGAATATTTTTGCCACTCTGAAGATGTTAGTTACAAGAACTTCAGTCTTCCCAGTCCACCTAAAGAGATGTTTTCCATTCAGTTCACATTTTTGTGTTGAGAATAGATTTTTATTGCTGAGAGTCCTGAAGACAATGATATTAAGATACTGAAATCCAACTGCCTGCTTAGCATTTTGTACGCCTAAGAGTCTGTATGGAAAGTCTTCTAAAGGATTGCAAAACTCAGCCTCTGCCTCAAAACCGTCCCGCTCAGCCCCTGAGAAATTAATGACAGATTAATTAAGGAACAGAGGTGACCTATTACCAGGGAATTTCTTGCACTCTAAACCATAACAAGTGAAGTCTATAGAGTTGGAAGGCTTCGGAGTTCCTGATTTACTGGAGTTAGTTTACAAAAGGCAAGACCAAAGGATGGGAGATGGAAGCAGCTTGCCTGAGGTCAGTTGCAGGACATGAAACAAGTCTCACTGTCAGTTCTGGCAGCTACAAGCTGCGTTTGGCATGAAACTGCCCTAGTCCTACCCCTTTCCAACTGGTACATCCACAGATGCTGTCTCTTGCCCGGAGCAGAGTACCAGAACAATCCCAGTGATGTCCCCAGTGGACCAACACAAGCTGTGGTCTTTGCACTCACACTGAAAGTTGCTCTTTTATGGCACCACAGTCAGAACCAAAGTGGTTCTAACGGGAGGTTGTGATCCTGTCACGCGTCTGCCCACCAAAGTGGGGGACAAGAAAAAGCCAGAGGAGAGACAGCAAGAAAAAATTGTGAAGGAAACCTGGACTAAGAGTATCTCTTCCCATAGGAGCACGGAAAGAGTGAAAATACTTAGGCCAAACATACTAAAAATCAAGCTGCACATCACCTTTTCATTTACGAGACTGATACGTTAGCTCTGACATTTTCTTCTGTTGAGTTTTAATTTCCTCAGAGAGTCTGGTGGCACCGCTGTCAGTAATTGTGTCTGTTATTCTATGCTGCCCGCCTTGGATGCAGTACAGCACGTATCACACTGATACTTTCTAACTGGTATTTAACCATCAATTCCCTTCTCTCACCTGCTGTTCCTTGGGACTGCAACTCAGATTTTTCCTTCTTGTCTCAGAGCTGGCAGCCAGCTCGAACAGCACTCTAGTTCTTCCCCACAAATGCTTTTGTTTGTCTGCTCAAGTTTGCCCCATCCCTTTGTGAAGGTTCACATGCTGTATTCTTTGACAGCACTAAGGTCTGAGCCACTCCTCACCTCGTTACAGCATCCTTCCATCTAACATCACAGTGCTTTGTCCTTAATCATCTAGGAGCTGGTTGCTGCTTCTCACCGCTGTACAACCTGCCGTGCTCCACTGCCAGCTCTTGCTCCTACACAATGGCATTTCTGCATTTTAAAACACAGAATCACAGAACTGTTAAGGTTGGAAAAGACCTTCAAGGTCATCAAGTCCAACCTTCTACCAAACACCTCCAGGACCACTCGACAGTGTCCCAAAGCACCTCATCTACATGGTTTTTTGAACACCTCCAGGGATGGTGACTCAACCACTTCCCTGAGCAGCCTGTTCCAGTGCTTAACTACTCTTTCAGTAAAGAAATTCTTCCTAATAGCTAATCTGAACTCAACCCATTCACTAAACTCTTTTGTGCATTTCCACAGCGGATCTTAACTCATGTTGTTCTCCAGCAACAAGTCTCTGCTCAATTTCACCTCAAACAGTAACCTCCCTTTCCACTCCCAGTATGCTTGGTTGCTGCTCTGCTCTTCCTCTATCCTTTTTTCCTCATACTTCCACTTTCTGCAACCTTTTGCAACTGCAGAAGAGAAATAAATTAGCAGGGGAAGTCCCAGTGAGAGAAAAAAACAGTAATATTTGAATTCTGAGAACCATATTTCCCAAATGGTCTCAGAAGGTGTCATCTTTTAGATGTGGAGGGGCTCCTGCATCAGACATTTAGCCAATTGCTTGGATGCAAGCTCCAGCCTTATCAGAGGACCATCTGAACCAAGCCACTGGTGCTCTCTTCTGAGACTTGAGGAGGAGGTTTGCTCCTCCTACCCTGAGGTAGAAGAGGATGTGGATATCAGAGCTGATGGTTCCAGCAAGCAATAGGCAACACTCAGGACCTAGATACTCAAAACTTCTAGCACTCAAACTGCTTAATTTCATCTCAAGGAAGCTATTTTTGTCAGGTCCTTTTACCTTGAGCAGATAGCTTTTCTGAACAAGCCATCAATGAGTCATCAAGATCTCAAGATTAAATCAAAGCAATTAGCCCTGCCTTTTCCAGCTGATTTTCATCAAGGTAACATGGCAACTAGACAAAGGTCAGTGCCCTGCGAGTCTCACTTGATTCCCCTAAAAGCAAGCAAAGGATGAACTAAAACAAAATAGTGCAGAAAAGTGACACGTTACACATCAATAGATCTATGGAATCAAAAGACTGAGACTACTCTCCCTCTGTTGCACATCATCTAATCCAAATTCTTCACATGCTGCTTATAGCTCGTGTCCTAGAAACTAAAACCCACCATCACTGAGTGTATGTCACAGGTGCCCACAGAGAAGAGAAGACTGAGGAGAGACAGCGCTGAAGGATCCATCTGAAATCTGTAGGTTTATTACGAAACCCCAGAAATGCTGGTTAGAAGGAGCAGTAGAGTTCAGCTAGTCCAACTTGCAAGGCATCATGTCACCACACCAAGCAAAGCCAGGACTTCTTCAGCTCAGTCCTTGAAATCACTAGAAATGCTTCGTTTCCAGAAGGTACTGGTAAAATCAGAGCAAAATTTTCAAAGCTACTCATGAAGCTGAGGACTTGGACACATAACTGACTTGCCACAGTGAAATCCATTTCTTTCCCCGAGGTGAATTTTAGTTCAGGTTTACCAGAAGCTGAGTGCACACACAGTTGATTTCCATATGGTCCCAAAGCATCAGTGACTCATTCATGTTTTGACTCTAATCATGGTACTTTCTGTACCTAGTCAGGTTACTGTGGGGAAAGGGAAATTGGGACTGGGGTTTTAATGGAAAGCCTGGAAAAGGTAATGCATTGAAGGCGGGCAGGAGGCATGCAGCTATCAAACCAGTCGAAGAAGTGATGAAAAAATGACACAAATTCTCTGGAGGCACCGTAATTGGAATGAGCACGGTCAAGTATTCCACCTCTGCTTGTCTGTGTGCTGATGGAATGACAGTATCTCAGTCATGGATCTGCAGCTGAGATCTAACAGAGAATCGGTACAATAGGAATCTCTAGGAAACATTTTACACCCATTTGTTGAAAAATCCAACTGTTATTGATCATATTTCTAGTTACAGAAGAGCATTTTACATACTCCCATGACATTATGAACTGCAACATGCTACTATGATGCCTGTGCTCTTCTGACACACTCACCTCCTGGGTTCAGCTGAGGGACCCTTCTATCCCCCTCAGCATTCACTGAAGGAATAAAACAAGGTACTTGTGTCAGAGTAAAATTGCTGCTGTTGCTGGAATTTGTTTTCCAGAGAAACGTGCAGTGAATACAGAAGATACAAAGAGGTTAAGAACATATTAGGATGAAAAAGACAGGGCCAGGCTGAAAATGGTTTTATAGGTGGATAAGGATGACTTGACTACAGTCTAAGACCTTTGTGGTGATCTTTTGGTTCTCCCCAGGAAGGAATTAGAACAGCAGCAAAACTCAGTATTCACACTGCTCCAGCCTCTCTCCCCAGGACTGGGCAATGTGGTGCACCACCAGAGCTGCATCTAGATTCATCCCTGTCCTTTTTGAGACTTGGGCTTTGATGTAGAAAGCAGGTCCACATAGAACATTGATCCCTCACCTCTCAAACAAATCAAATCAAATGCCTTCTTGTTTTAGCACTGCAAAGACGACGCTCTTTATCAGTCAGCTTTGGCACAGTGCTGCTGCCTGACACATGGAAATGTTCATTCTTAGAGAGGTTTAACAAGAGGGAGACATTTGTTAAAGACTGGCACAGTAATGGGGCAAGCGGGTGAGTTTATTTGAGGTTTGTGTGAAATGGGAAATTCAGAAGATCAGATGGCCAAAATGAACCAAAAGTGGATCTACAGGATCATGGCTTTCTTTAGTACAAAGTGTTGGCAGGGAAGAGGGAAAACACCTCACCCTAGAGAGGTCTTGTGAGCTGGAGGCAGCACTACCTGGCTCCCACACCACTCAGAGGACAGGTGCACGACTGTGCAAATCCCTGCAACTTCCCACCCAAGAGGTCACCATCCACATCCTGAGCTCTCAGCACAGGAACAGAAGCCCCTGAAGAAAAGGGCTTCCCAAATCAGGGGTCTCTGTCTTTCTCCCCACAGCTCCTGGGCCAGAAGAAACTCTTACCAGGCAGCAACCTGATGGACACTTTCTTTATAGAAGCCTAGCACTGGGAGGTCTCCCTGAAGTGCCCCTTCTCCTCACTCCCATCATCCCCTGCCTTTTACTCTATTGTCTTAGAAAGGAACAGGGTGCCCCTGCTTTATGATACCTAGAAATCCATCTCCAGCAACTAAATACCTGCTGCCCTCACTGGTTTCCAAGCAGAGCTCCATGCACTTGGTTAGTGATCAGCACAGAAACTCAGATCCTTCAAAATACTCCTTGCTTCCAAATGCTGCCTTTGCTGCTCTAGGTGAAAAGCAGCAATCAATGTGCAAGACTGAAGATTCTGCAAGAAGTAATGACTGCTCATCATGTACTTTGCTGCTGTTTCAGGTATTACTGGTGTAATTCAGCAATAATTGAGTTAAATTTCATAGCAGGGAGAAAAAGAATC
This sequence comes from Ceryle rudis, assembly GCA_033439905.1. NCBI lineage: Eukaryota > Metazoa > Chordata > Aves > Coraciiformes > Cerylidae > Ceryle > Ceryle rudis. The sequence goes on along the minus strand of JAAGNO010028384.1, from coordinate 25,421 downwards.
ACTAGGATTTCACATCTAAGTTTAGTTAAAATGGGGATGATGCACTGGCGAAGTCATTTCCTATTTTCTTTGTTTTTCTCATTTCCATAACACGTTTTGTGTTTTCCAGATCTCTGCTCCCTGGATGACTCAGGAGGATAAGGAACTCCATTAATTCTTGTGTCAATGTATGGTCAGCACTTTCCAACCACCAGGGGGTTTGGACAGTCCGAAAGCATTAGGAATGGTTCTTTCTTCTTCCAGTTTTCCAGGGAAAACTCTTCCTGAGATCTGGAGTTTTCTTCTGGGATTTTTTTTCAAACAGAGTTTCTATTCCTATAATTTGCTTCAGTGTATTGCTTCTCACTGCACAAGTCTCATATGGAGCAGCATCTGGCCCTCTGCTATTCCCAGCACCACAGAGAAAGAAGCCAGTAGAAAGCAACCTGAGTTTTACTGATTTTATGAATTTGTCCCATGAGCCACCAATTACAAACTCCACAAATAACATCTGAGGGGAATGAAACTGCACTAAAAAAAAAGGAAAATGTCTACTAAAAATGCATTCCCCTCCAATTTCCATGGGAAACCATATTTCTCATCGCCATCTGAAGATATAAGAATGGCTATTCTAATCTGGATATCAAGTCATAAGCAATGTTGGGGGCCAAAACTGAGCAAGAGTTTCCCTTTGACAGGACAGCAGACTGTGAACAAAGTCTTGCATGACTTCCAGAGTCTGAGAAATTTACTTGGACCAGAACACAGCTAAAAATACTGGTCTTCCAAGCCACAGAAGTCAAAGAATCACCATTACACAAACAGCAAAGATACTTCCATGTCATCGAAGAACAGAGGACAACACAAAGAATCTAAATCTGGTCAACAGACTTGCTGATCTGCAGGACACCATGCCCATGAGCAACAGGCAAGTTCAGCAGTCACAGCTGAGGAAGGTATTGTCCTGCTGTTAATATACCTATTTGTTATTCTTGTTAAGGAGGAGCATCTAGAGCATCTGTCAAGTACCTGAGGGTCCACAGGGTCAAACAGTCCCTGCCAGAGGACAGCAGTCAGGCAGGAGAGATCAGGTTGATGCAATGGGAAGCAATACAGCAATGGAAATGTACAGAAAGGAGGCATCCCTGTATCATTCAAAAGCAGGTTCTTGTTGACTGCTCAAGCTTCTTTGACAGAGTTGCTTCAGCCCTGAATGGTTACCCTGTGCTTTCCATAGCTTCCACTAACATAACACACAGCTGCTTGGGAACAAAGCTTAGCAACGAACAGAATCACAGAAAGGTGAGGGTTGGAAGGGACCTCTGGAGATCATCTTGTCCAAGCCCCATGCTAAAGCTGGGTCACTCAGAGCAGGTCGCACAGGATTGTGACCAGACAGTTTTGGATTCTCTCCAGAGTAGGAGACTCCACCAACTTTCTGGGCAGCCTGGGCCAGGGCTCTGCCACACTCACGGTAAAGAAGTTCTTCATTCTGTTTAGGTAGGCCTTCCTGTGTTGAAGTTTGTGCCAGCTGCCCTTTGTGCTATCGCTGGGCATCACTGAAGAGAGATGGAACCCATCCTCTCGTCACTCACCCTTTGATAATTGATAAAATATGTTGATAAACATTGATAAGATCCCAAACTACCTTTAGCTTTTCAGAGCAGCCCTGGTGAAATGACCACCAATCACCTACCTTCAGTCATTGACCTGCTCTCAAGTAAGCATTCCACAAAGGCAGGGACAGCAGGATTCCTTCTAGAACTTACTCCACCTCCTTCATGTCCTCGTCCCCATTTCACTTCAGTGAGTCTTTCACCACCCAGCAGGATGAGGAAAGCTGCAGAGGCAGCGCTGCTGGTAATTAGAGCAGGACAAGGTCCGGGACCACTATTCACACCAGTTTTCTTCTACCCCATCCATCATTTCCACCCCCAAGTGACTCAGTGCAGATGCCTGTGGCCACTTCCTTTACCTGCACTTTAAGTGACACCCTGTGGCTGAGTGGAGGAATTACGGGTGATCATTCCTTCAGTGACACTCTCCCTAAAGTTCTGTGACAATCAACCGAGAGGCTGAACCCCAGTAAGTCGCAGCCAGTCTCAGGCATTCAAGGGCTGGAAAGAACAGCCTGATTCCACCTTCCTCAGCAGGGTTTCAGGTCTCATCCTCCCACAGCTTGGCTGGATGGAAAATGGTTGGTTTATGAGGCGGAATAAACCAAGAAATGCTACATCCACAAGAGTCCCTCCCCACTACATGTAGCTGGGTGGGATTTCCCCCCACCCCTCTCTTTTTGATATCCAGAAAGGAGGATTTCCTGCTTTGTCTCCCATTGTAACATATTTAATACTTTGCCTTGCCCACATGTTCTTGAGCCGTTCCCTCTTCCACTCCTACCCTGGCCCCGGACTCACACGACTTTGCACATAGCGTCTAATTCCTGATTTATGGGAAGAAACTGAACCTCAGTCCATCTGTTTGCCAGCTGGTAGCTGCTGTCAGCTTAGCCAACAGCTCACTAGCTCATGCAAGTGCCAGAGATGTGGATGGAGCAACTTCCTCAGAGAGAAGGTTACACTGTGTTTGCTGACCCTCCTGAAGGTCACAAGGTTCAGAGCCCTCTCAGAGACCCATCAGTGGATTCTCACCACTTTCCCCAGTAATTCCAGATGATCCCTTTGCCCCAAGTTCAGGGTTGCCACCCTGAAGGGCGAAGCAAGGGACCGGGCCTTCCGCTTCTGCTGTCAGGTCTGACTGTCCAGCAGAGGATCAGATGGGTGCAGAACAGCAGCAGCAATTCCTGGCTCTGAGAAATGGGTGAAGTCTGCCTTAAAAGTCAAGCCTAAACTTAAGAGAATCTCAATTGGACACAAAAGGATCATAGCAAAGCCACCTCATAATTTACTAGTGAAAGCCAAAAATACTAATTAGTGTTTAATTAGCTGGAGAAAAGGTCCCCAGACACGACTGAAGTAACATTAACAATCTTCTTATTTTACTACATGCAATTAAATTCTATTCTGTTCTCAATGAAGAAATCACATTTCACAGGATGATAGTAGTGGGAGAAAGAAAGATGAGTTATTTTCATTCCTCCTTTTAAATGTTGTTTTCAACACTCTTCTAAACTGCAAAATCAGAGCAATGTTTTACCACAAATTATGCTTCACAATAGAAAGAAAAAGAAAAACTTGAGGGGAAAAAAAAAAGTAAACCCTTTCCCATCTGTGCAGGCACTTAAATCAAGAACATCCCACTGCTGCATTCATAGAATTCAACCTAAACTAGCAAGAGAAAAATTAACAAAGATGGTTGAAATCTTAATCTGGATACAGCACTACTGGAGCCAAACTGACCTAATCAACCACAGACTTGATTTCCTCAGAGAGAAGCTTTACGAGCTTAAAAATCATGTTTTATTCCCTCCTCCAGAATTCCAATTCCAACCTTCTTTTCCCTTGCCATACTTGGATTTCTCAGCTGTCTCCTTCCTTTAATTTTCCTGTACTCTTGACTCCCTAGCTGACAAACATTGCGTTGGTCAGCCCAGAATGGCTAAAGTGGCTTCTGCAAGACTGCAGACTTTTTTTTTTTCTTTTTACAGTTTTTTTTTAAAGAGTCCATAATTTAAACAGCCTACAAAACATCTCTCCTTACCCCAAATCTCCTCCTGTCTTTAAAGAGTCCAGTGGAATAAAATAAAATCCTTCTGGCCATCTCACAAGGTTACGGAAGAGGGACAACGTGGGAGTAGTTTTAGGGTTTTGCAGTGTTTTCCTAAGTCTGGAAACACACATGTGTTGCCTAGCAAAAGGAGAAAGTTGTGTATTTGATCTTTGATTTATTTTTTTTTTACAGAAATGTGTTTTAAATATATCAAGAGCCCTTCAATCCAAATGGCAGTGCACCAGAACTGTTTCACATCCGCTGCCTCTCAGGCTGGGATGCTTCCTCCTCTCACCTTGCCCTTTACCCCAGCCCACACCTCGGCTGCATCTCCTCACTGCATCCAGCTGTATCTCTAAGAATCGCCAGCCATGCTGACCAGGCTGTGTCTTATTGCTTCCTCTCCAATCAGGAGGCAAGGCCACCACAGCACAAAGGGTCTCTGGCTTTTACAGAGGGACTTTGCTTGCAAAAATACACCCTTTAGAAATCAAACCAGAATAACCTCTGGGGGAACAAAAGTAACTCATGGGAATGTGACCGATAGAAGGGCTCAAGACACTAAAAATACGCAAGATAAAACAAGTGAAAATGTTAATTGAGCCTCTAGGCTAGCCACTTAAAGTGCCCAAATCTGTAATTATCAGGACTAGTCTTACACAGAGAGAATGAAGAAGACTCTCTGACCAATAATTTCCAAGGAAAACTCATGTTTTAAATGTAAGCTGAAGCCACCACTCTGAAAAAAAACCAAACCCTTTGAACAGTAATAAGGAAGATACCCCTGGACACATCAAATGGCACTAGCACTTTAACATGGGCTGCTGAACTGAACTGGACATTTAGATTGCGCTGTGTATCTCCAGGCTTCATCCCCTGTAGCAAATAGAGCTCCATTAACTTGTATTACTGCTCAGATACTTAAATTAGCTGTTGACACCAACAGCTAGATTTGTGTGTCTTAATTTTCAAGCCAATCTTCTGATGCTTCCACCTCCTGCCTGCTACCTGCACAAACCAAGCTGAGCAGTCCCCCGTGGTCAGGTCTCACCATTGAGGACCCCTCTGCTGCACTGGCTGTTGTAGGCAAACTCAAACCAGGCAGTTAGGGATACAAGAGTCAGATTTTCTTGCCCATCAGATGAACTCCTATTCCTGAAATTCCTCATTCCACAGGGCAATTTGTAGGGAAAGGAAAAAGCTGAAGTAAACATACTTTAGCCTGTAACATGCTCTAAGTACTTAAATGTTCAACCACAGTTTTTCAAGCAGCAAGAAGAGTCTCACTACTGCCCATTTGCTGAATTAATCAAGCTTCAGGATATCCTAATAAGTGAATTAATCTGTTTCCTAAGACAAAAATAAAAGCTTCACACTGTCAGAGCATAAACACATCTAGAGGGCAGCAATGATATTGTCGTCTTTGGCTAAATATAGATCCTGAGCGGAGACAAGTGCACAGCCACACACTGCACCACCACATATATTTTTCCCTTTTTTTTTTCCCTTTGAGAACAATACATAAGCTTTGCTGCAAAACTGCAAAGTTTTAAGTGGATGGCAACGTTTTCAGCTCCTTGGTCAAAGAACATTTTGCCTATATTCAGAAAAGTCACACTACAGGGTGACCAGATCCTGATTTGTCAGCATCATTTTATTTCCCAAATACAGAGGAAGAAAAACAAACGAACACAAACAAACAAAAAACCAAACACAAAAACAACCCAACAAATCACCGAATAAGAAAATGCTGGTGATGAAAAATACTCCCAGACTGACAGACACTGTTTTACAAATCCAGCTGAAACTTAACTGAGTCACTCAGCACTTCCCAAGAGACAGAAACGCAGAGACAAAATCACCACGGGAATTTTTTGCAGTTAGAAAGGAAAGATTTTATGCAAACCGTTTCCTCTTTAGCAGCAAACAACATGGGATTTCTTTTATGCACCAGTTCTTAAGTTTTTTTGACTCAAATACTCTTTCATTAAGTTTTGCTGGCATACTGTGGGGTTTGAGAGAGTTCCCCATCCAAGGCTCAGGGGTTCTTCAGCTGACAATCAAAGCATGACAGTTGACAAAATGATACCAAGTGAGGGCAGGTCTATCCAAAGCCTTTGCTGAGCTGATCTGTGCTGTTACAAACTGTCGCATTTTGTCTCGCATTCTGTACACTGTGTGGACAGAGACTACAATAAGTCACTGAAATCACCCCACGAATTCCAGGACTTGGGCAGCCTGGTCTGCCATGACCAGCACCTTGTGTTTGACTGAGCTTGGTGTAAGTTTTTTATACAGTTTGGGCACTTCCGAGTCTTAATTTTTTAGTGTTTAAAATGCAAAAGCTCTCATTTAGGAGGAAAGCTACTGGATTCATTCCTGCCAGTTGATGAGCTACCTTTATGAAACTGGTAGGAACTTGGCATCTTTGAGGGCTTCATTTCTAAAAATAAAAATCCCTGAAATTGATCCCAAAGTTTTAGGCACAGAATGAGAAATATTACTCACAACTGTACAAAACCAAACATATGCTATAGCTCCTAAAAGATGGCAGCTCACAGAGAGAGGATGCATGACAACATATAGCTGAGTTACAGCCTAGAACTGAATACACCCTTAGTAGAAGAAAGGACTAGTACAGCTTTTTTTACCTGTCTGAGTTTGCTCTCAAAACTGAGTACAATTATTACACACCAGCATTTCGCCCTTTGCCTCACTGAAAGGCAAACCAAACCTGGCCAAAACTACACTACGTAGCCTAGGCAGAAATCTGATGTTGACCCAAGCCAGCTCCTGATCAAACCTTCATTTTGTAGCTGGATTATTCACCTCTGACATTTGAAAGGTCTGTTTCTCTTTTTTTTTTTTTTCCCCCCTCAATTTACTGTACTTATTTTTTTTATCTGCATGAACCGCCCCATCGAGGTTCTAAGCACACTGAGCTTCATTACCACTGGCCCTCTACTCAGCCCTCAAACTGGCTTGGAAAAATCATGCAAGTAGTCAGACGGCATCAGTATTTGGGCTTCTCAAACTCTGGAAGTGTTCTGCACTAACTGCCACATCTTTCAAATCACAAGAGACTGCACCTCTCTATTCCAGCCCTAACCTGCTGTCCTGCTTTCCCAAGCCTTAATCACCATCTGCTGTCACCCAAGAAGCTACTGATTTTGCAAGTTGAATTCTCTGTCTAGTCCTTCCCTTCCTTTTCTGTGCTACAGCTTGGAGGACCTACACACATGGAAGTGCAAGATCAACTGAAAGCCATGTACAGTGGCTTCAGTATACTTTAGCTCTCTATTGCAAGCTCCATACGTTACCCACCACATTTGGGCACCAGTAAGCACCGCCAACTCAGTCCTGCAGACACACATTTTCTCAACGTGACTACTCACATTGTGTTGAGAGGAGGAAAATGTCCTCTTCCCCAAATTATGACAAAGTAATGCTTCAGCAATTCAAGAATACATTTCATCAGTCTTTAATTTAATTAACACACCATTGCTTTAAGACCAATGAATTTAAGGAAATGTGTTAGCAATGTAATACAAGCGCTGAGGACAGGAGTAGTGAAGAACCTTAAGTCAGGTCATTGATCAGCTACTGAAAGCAGTAACAGAGTTCATCAAAATAAAATTGAGTATTCAAGAGTTTTTCTTCCATGCACAAGAAAAGTATTTAAATTCTCTCAAGCGTGTTTATAAGTAAGGAATCATCCATGATGCCTTTTTTCCTCCTCTTTCCTTTTGAGGAAACACAAATAAGGCAGTGGAAATACTGACATACACCACCAAAACCAGGAAATGGGAAAAAACCTCAAAAACCACACTTCTTTAAGGTACCTTTTCTTTTAGGGTGCATTCTGATACACTTGCTCTTGTCTGAGCTGTCTCCTTAATTATCAAAAATTCTCTTCTGCTCTCAGCTGAGACTGTAAGGCAGTGGACTGCCTGCTGTAAAGACACCATAACCCAGCCCTTTGCATATTCCCACCTACTCTCAGAGAATATAGGGTTAGAGGATGATCTTGCAGTTCTGAGGTGACCTCCTTACTCTGCTCAAAGTCAAGGATAACAGAAGCCAGTCCCTAGAAGCAAATCTGGAAGAAGGCTTTGTTTTATGTAGCAAACAGAACTTTTGTCTAGTTATCTGGCCCCTGACACCCAGAGCTTGGGAAAGAATGAATTCATTTCCAGCAAGTTAAAAAATAAGGTCTAACATGACAGGCTCATTCTTTTAGGGGACTTATTGTAAATGCAAACCCCACAAAATTAACACTATCTGAAAATTAGACTAACAGCCGAGCAACAGTTCAGAGTGAAACCCAGAATGAAACATCCCCACAGTCAAAAGCACACCGAGCAATCTGTAAAAAGGAGTGACAAACAAGTGGGTACACGTTTGGAACTAATATGTTAAAAACTCTTAATGAAAGGTCCAAACGGTGTTGTCAGATAAGGAAAAGGAAGTGAGTGCCTGGGTCTGACAGCCTGAATAATAAATTTTTAGTGAGTCATGATTGTTTACCTCTAAGACTAAAGCATCAGTTCCAAGAGATTTCTAAGGAGCCCCCTTGCTCCTTTGCTTTGAATATTATTCACCTCCTAATATCCTCCACTGTTTTTCTTGCAGTAACGATGCAGCCACTTCAGCCTCATAAACTAACCACTGATGAAGTTACTTAACAGATTCCAGACCTCAGCCTTCTTCTGTTTGCTAGGTACAACTTCCAGCCCAGCCTGTCCCCCGTTCACACAGCCAGCCTCTCAAAGGAAGAGTCATTGCAAAGCACAGTTCTTAGTCATTAAGTCTAAGTACTTCACAAGCAAAGGATCTTTAATTATCCGAATGCCCGAAGCACTGCTACAAGTGCATTCAGCTATACATGAGCAAGCACACAAAGCACAATATACCCCCCTTAGAATGCAGAGGATATTTCTTCCCATATATACCTAAATACACTTAAAGAGAAACTGGTGTCCAAAACTCTGTGCTTTTTAGAAATCTGCATCATTCCAGGCAGGAATTTTGAATATACAAGCTGGAATGTAGAGGAAATGTTGATTCCCAGGCAAACACTTTATTTTTTTATTTATTTTTTTTTTAACATGGAAAATATATTTTGGGTCTCCCTAGGTGCCTTCTCAACACCAGATCTGTGAGAGATGAAAGCAATTTGTACTTACTCGTGGTGTTGTATTTGATCCCGTTGAAGAACTCTGGGCAGGGTCTCTCTACGAGTTCCCCCGCAGAGGTTCTGGGCCAGCAGGTCCCGATCTGATCGGTGGTGGCATTGCAGTACGGACCTTTTGCGTTAAAAAGGGAGACAGAAAGGGAAAAAGAAGCAGCTGAGAAAGCACGCAAGAGACACACTTTGCATCACAAAGCAAACCGAATCTTAGCACTTAGAAAGCTTCTCCGAGCCCTGCGCTAGGTAACGTTTCCTACCATCAAAGCTCAGAAAAGGGATAGAGGAACTCTCTAAAAAAGTCTCTTGTAAACGATCCAGGAGGCTGCAGTTGACATCAAATTCTTCTAAGATGAACTGAGATATGGTCACATCCATTATTCCCCCCAGGACTGCTGGACTGGATCAGGCTCCTTCCCCTTTTTCTGTGTTGTTGGGGATTTTTTTTGTCCCCTCTCCTTTCTTCCTCTCTGGAAAGAAATGAGCATCAAGCTGCGGACACCCTGCGTGTGAGTCCCTCTCCCTTCCCAGCGTGCTGACAACTTGGCTGAGAGTCTGCGTCTGGCTGTGCAGTTCAATCCTCCGAGCTCTTCTTTGCTTTAAAACAGCAGCTCAGGAACCAATGGGATCACGCTGAGCCCAGAGTAAGGGGCTTGCGTCTCTTCTTCGCCAGCTTTCCTGGTCTAGCAGCTCTCCAATGCCGCCTCGCATTGCCAGACTGTTGTATTGCTTCCTCTCCCTCCCTCCTCTCTCTCACACACGCAGAGGGGATGAGCACTTTTGCAAAAAATACTCGCTGCAAATTAGAACCAGGGAGAAAAGGAAAAAGCCATCAGATGAATATAGCTCCTCTGACTTTCTGTGAAGCAAAGTGATTCCTGCCTTTCCCGGGTGGGACTAAGGATGAGCAGAGATGCTTGGACAGGGAGGGGGGAGAAGGGATCCAGTCCAGTAGCTGCAGTACTGAATTCTGAGCAGGCCTTGAGAAAAAAAAGAGAAATAAAAAAAAAAAGCTGGGATGAAGGAGATGGTCTGATAGAAGGGAGGCATCAGAACAAGGGAATCTGGAGTAATAACCCACAGGAGAGGCAGAGTGGGTGAAGAGGGTGAGGAAAGGGTTGGGAACTCAGGCTGTGAGAAGCAAGGCACAGAGGCAACACCTCTTTCAGCCACTTGTCCATGGTGTGGACAGTCAAGTAGGGCAAGGCATCGGGAGCAGAGGAGAGCTTTGGAGTGAAGGATGGATTATTCGGAGGCCAAGGAAGAGAAGAAAGACCACTCTCCAGGGGTAGGAGGGAATAAGCATTTCAGAAAGGATTAGCACCCAGAACTGATCCAGGAAGCACAAGGAAAAGCCTCTAAGCAAGACAACCACCATGTGGTGAGAGAAGGAGAGCAAAAGACTTGGCAAACAGAGGTCATTAAGGAATAGGAAAATAAAGGTCTGGGGAAGGGGAAAGATGAAAAGAAGTTTGGAGGGAGCTGCCCAGATAGTTGGCCATCTTTTGGGATGACCAGTACAATGGGAACTGGGTGAAGGTTCTGCACTTTGGGACACTGCTGGAGAGCAGCTTCAACCTAATCAGCCTTTCTGACTTACTCCATCAGGATATGAGGAAATCTTTACAACAAAAGTGCCAAAAACTTGCTAAGGAGGATCATCTAGGATCATGGATTCAGAAGGATCTTAGGAAGCAAAGAGAAAACTGACTAAGGGAGAAAAGCAAGTGAAGTATATATTCTAGTAGCAGCAATTAATGCAGAAACAGATGGTAAGGACAATAAAGAAACTGACAAAAAGAAAGGCACCCAGAAATGAAGTCCTGTTTACAGTCTCTGTTCTCAGCTTTAGATTGGACACAGTGCTTACACTAGAGTTCAAAGCAGTGTTGTAGGGCTTCCTGCAATGGCCTCGACATCCCCTTTACTCCTATTTAAGATCCAAGGACTTTATTCTTTATTCTCCAAGGACCAAAAGAATTCTGTTATCCAAAGAAAGAGAAAAGAAAAAAAGCTACTGGGTTAGAACAGAAGAAAAGGGGGAAAAAATATATATATAAAATTAACAGGCACCGATTAGAGATCTGTCCAGGACCCTGTTTTGTCATCTGGGAATCTGGAGATTTTTTAACATTTTCAAATGACAGTGAGGGGAGAGGGTTTGGGATGAGCATTTTTGTTCTAAATACCTAAAACCCTACAAAAATAACAACTGTCCTAATCTTCTAGGCAGCACGGTATTCTGAGGCAAGGGAACGCTTCTCTCTAGAGCCACAAAACTCTCTTTCCCAAGTGAACATTCCCTAGAGCACAATCCTTCATGAGAAATCTGAATTTCAACCAAATGATCCTTGTCAACACCACCAGGTCTCTTTGTCCTATGCATCTCTAATCCGCAAAAGCAGAAGAGCAAATTTCTTGAGCTTCATTCACAAAACACAACCACCACCAATACACTCACTGTCTTTAAACAAGTCTTTGAGGAGAAAATGCTATTTCTGGAGCTTTAAAGCAAGGGGGATAAAGGTGCTCTAACCCCCTAAGCAATTCACAAACATCTACCCTCCAAAGTATCTTTAACTCTACACTTCAAGTGTTTTTGCTTCTTTCTGACAACGCAGTTGAGTTCAGAAAATGTATTTTTTCTCCTCAATCAGAGCCTGTCAGTGACAGCTACGAGATCTTCTCAGAAAACAGCATTCTGCAAGTGCCCAGTGGCACCATGGAGCCCAGGGACCATTTCAATTGAGGCAGAACTGATCAGTGAGTAGGGCACTTCTCCAGGATGCTGGTAAGATTTTATTCTTTCAGGTTCCTAAAGGCTGCCCTGTATTTTCCAGTGTAAACAGTTGAGGATTTTTCAAATGGTTCAAATACTAGAGAATCGAACCCTAAGCTGGATTTCACTTAAAACTCTTTATACCAGTTAACACCTGAAACAACAGCCCTGAATTAAACTACATTTTTTTCAGGATTAAGAGAATGATTTTTTCATTTAATTGAATATTTTGTAGCTCTTTTCAATCTAAATTGATACTTCCCTCCATCTCTTCAGTTCAGCTAACTTCAGAAAATCAGAAGCAGCACATCACACAAAGAATATTGTTGCGTTCCCCATATTTAACAACCAAAAAAAACCACCACAAAAATATAGAGGCGATGAACAAATTGCCTAAGAGTAAATCTGAATGAAGAAAATAATTTATTGTTCCTCAGTCCACTAATTAGCACCATTCTTTAATAAGCCCTTCCAAGTCCTACTGCAGCCTCTTGATGAAAAGCTAATTTTGCCACTTTCCCTGGGTACAATTAACTACTTAGTGAAAGTTTTCCCCCTGGCTGGATCTAGTCAAATCCTGACCATGTCAATCTGACTCGATGTGAAAACATTGCTCTTTATAACAGAAGCCAATGCAATTAAATGAAGGATTGACAGAAACAGTGCAGCTGCTGACACTGCTGATTCGGTCCTTCCAGCCATGATGCATGTGATACAAATAACTACTAGACCTTGCCAGGCAGCAGAGATCTGCCTTAGAAATTACTGAGTAACCGATCGCTTTGTTCGGGTGTGTATGACACATATTCAACCCATCTGTAGACGAACATCTGAATATTCAAGGTTATGGAAGTGAACAAAACGAACAAAGAAACGTGAACATGTACACAGCTCAGTAAGCCTCTTTTACAGAGGAGATAGTGGAAAGTGAGCTACAGCTCCTCTAGTAAAGGAATGAGCTGCACCCATAAATGGGATTGAATATTCCCCGGTAATGGAAATCCTTGAATGCTGGCCCTTGCACCTCTGTGACACCGCTGTTTCTCAATCTCCAACCCAACTCAATCCACAGTCGGTAGAAGTAGCCAGAGGACAGCTTTTAGTTTGCCTCACTACCAGTGACTAATAAGGATGACATTGTGCTGTTTAATCAGCAACACCAAAACTTGGCTCCAGGCAAACTTGGGCAGCCAGCATACAGATCCGTGGAGGGTGACAATACCTCCAGAACCAACTGACTGCTCCTTGATCAAGTCTGTCAGTGGCACCGCTTCTCCTCAGACACTCAACCTCTACAAAATCAAGAGACCACTTCATATTTCAAAGCCCGAGACAAATATTGGGAAGAAACACAAACCAACAACACCCCAAAAAACAAACAAACAAACAAACAAAATTTAAAAAAAAGGGGGGTGTGTGCATGGAAAAAAAAAAAAAAAAGCACCAGCTCTCTCCTTATTTCCCTTCCTCAGAGAAGGAAAAGCCCACTGTACCTCATCCAGCCTTCTTTTCCAAATACAGTGACTGTTTTATTACCCAGGTTCCCTGCCCATTGCTGTGAAGAGCTCATCTTTTCCAGGCACAACAGTGACCCATCTCTTCTAGTACACCACGCAAAGCTTAGGCTAAGAAATGCACATCATTCATCCAGCAACCAGACCAATACCCTTCTTACTTCAGCCCCACTGGCTCTCAGGAATTTACCTCACCATTATGGAAGTATCACACAGAGTCACAGTCCAAGCATTGGCTCTTAAGGTCTCTTTTAATCCAAGTAAATTCACATCCATACTCATCATCTCACCTTGTAACTTAGGCTGTTAAGCCGGCCATGGATCTGTGTTTGGAGTGTGCAATAGGCAAGACAGCTACACATGCAAATAACTGATTCAAAAAGGGTGCTACAGTCTGCAGGCCAAGTACAACGCCTTATGGTTGAACCTCACTTCTGTCTGGCCCTTATGAAGTTAATGCAGATTCATGTAAATGCCATGAACACTTTGGGATATTTATCACATCCTCACTGGGGAAGACTCAGGTTAATCTCAAAAATAGGATTCCCTACCCTGGTTTTGATCTAAAAATGGCAGACAGATATAAAGATGAAGGAGAAGGATGATGAGGAGAAAGAAACATCTCTCATATTTGTAGAAATTAAAGTCTTGAAATCCCTAGAGGACAAGCAAGGGGCAGAATTAAGCTTGGTGGCAGAAATTCAGGGTTACAAACTAGAAGACAAAGTTCCACCTCACCATTGCTCTCTACAGCTACCTGAAGAAAGGCTGTAGTGACATTAGTACTGGTCTCTTCTCCCAGGTTAACTAGGGATACAACAAGGGGAAATGGGCTTAAGTTGCACCAGGGGAAGACTGGGTTGGATATTAGGATTTATTTTCTTTTTTTTTACTGAGATAATGGTGAGGCATTGGAACAGGCTGCCCAGGGAGGGGGTGGAATCACCCTCCCTAGAGGTGTTCAAGAAACATCTAGATGGGGCACATCAAGACAAAGTTTAGTGGTCCTAATAATATTTAGTAGATGGTTGGACTTTATTTTGAAAGTTGTTTCCAAACTTAATGATTCTATGACTCTATGATTGTATAAGGAGAAACTTTTTCACTGTGAGGGTGACAGAGCCCTGGAACAGGCTGCCCAGAGAGGTTGTGAAGTCTCCTTCTCTAGAGACTTTCAAAACCCACCTGAACACGATCCTGGGCAGCCTGCTCTTGGTAACCCTATATTAGCAGGGCAGTTGGATGAGATGATCTCCAGAGGTCCCTTCCAACCCCCTACCACGATGTGATACAGAGCAAGACAATTCACCAACAAAATATGAAGAAGAGCTTGAAGATCTTCAGATAGTACACCTCTAGAGCTACCCCAGGAATGTCATATATGGCTGTCTCCTCTGGCACACCATGCTGTGGCTTCCCACAGTCAATTACATTCCACTACCTGAGTGGATTTGTAAAGGAAAGCCACTTCTCAAATGAAGTGCTACACCTTTAATCAAAACCTGGCCCTTCCTGCATATACTTAAGATTTATTCAACATGCAGTTGTAAAGTGTTGTATGTGGAGAGGAATCTCAGACATAAATACAGATCTTTGTTTCAGCTGATTGACTCATTCATTAGAAACAAGCGACATCCTTTATTGCTCAAAATGAGGTATGACTAGTAAGAAAAGATAAAATTCAGAAATACAGGTGATGAATCTTGGCAGTTTCATTGGCGTTAGAAAATATTTACTGTGCGTGTAAAAAGATTCAAGAGCATAAATAATAAATGGCTTTTAGCTACACATTAATATAGTTCTTTCAGCACATTAATACACTTGCCATTCTCTACAGCTACAAAACCTCTAAGTGAATCATGTTACATGAGCCAAATGATGAGACATTGCAGGGAGATCATAAGAACACACAAAAGAACCAAACTTGAAACACTCAAACCGTCACTGGTGTATTTTTTTTTTAAAGTGTGGTGTTTTAGATGAATGTGCAGAACATCTACAATATGAGAGCACAGAAACATTCTGGAATAAGTCATTATATAGGTGGTCAAATTCAGGGTCAGTGCTTCACAAACAAGAACACAAAGGACCCATTTTCTATACTTATTTATGCCTGGCATAAACCCAGTCCTCTGTTTACAGCATAAGCAAGAAAAAAAAAGGGGGTTAGGTCACATCTGAACAAATGATGGCCATGACGATGTGCCTCGGTCCCACTTTTTATGTGCAACGGGACCATTGCCAAGTAAGATGTATAGAATCGGGGTCTTGCCCCGCTCTCCTCCTTGCGACACACATTAGGCAACAAGATTTCTTAGGGCTTAATTCAGCACATTCCAGTCAAGCTTTTACCCTCCCTGCCTCCTGCTCAGCTTTATTGTACTGACTTTCAGTGAATGCTGGGAAGATCCAAGTGGTCATCTCATATGGTCTTAAGCTGGGAGGAAGCACAGAAAGAAAAAGTAGAGGGTAATAAAACATTTAGGAGTCAATCCCCCATCTCCTCTGAAAACACACAGATGCTTTGTCTGATAACTGCCTTTGAAACATCACATAGGCTCAGAAAGCACAGAGCAATACAGAGGTAACGTACATTCCTGCTGCCCAGTATCTTATCTCTGACAATGACCACAATCATCTGCTTCAGAAAATTATTTAGCCCACCAACAAAACGAGTCTGCTCCCCATTGCCATGATCTAATTACTAGGGCATCTAAAGAACCTCAACATAGGCAGTAAGAGAATTAATTTTGGGTTATGGCTTTTGCCCTTCTTGCCCAGCCCACAGCAGTGTACTTACACTATTGTAACTCATACTTTTAAACCATCCCATTCATATTTGCTTGAAGTGTTTTTTTGAGAAGAATCAGCTGTTTGGCTTCGAGACTCTGGGCTAGTGGCTCATAAAGTCCTTGGGGCATCTCTGCCCAACCAAGGTGCAAACTCCAAGACTCATAACACATTCAAACCCTGCAGAGCTGCCAGCTCTTACATTCAGATTGTTTTGACTCCCTGCTTTTCAGGAGGTATCCAAACTGCTGTTGCAGTTTAACCTCAGCTGGCAGATAAACACCACACAGCCGCTCACCCACCGCTTGCCCCCCACACCCCCTCTTCAGAATGAGAGGGAGAATTGGAAGGAATCAAAAAAAGTGAGACCCCAGGGGCTCAGATAAGGACAGTTTAATAAAATAACACAACAAGAAAAGAAAACACTGGTACTAATGAAACGATTGCTAAAGCAGGCAATAGAAGCTGGGAAGGCTCTACCTGCATCCAAGACACCAACTTCCCCTCCTCCAGCTGCCCTGAAGCTGCACCTTGAAGCAAGCTGAAAAAAAGCACCCCCACGCTGGCCCAGCCCTCCCCTTATATAGGGGCAGGACTCAGCAGGGTATCAACTACTCCATCGGCTGGGGGCAGGACTCAGCATGGTATCAACTACTCCATTGGCTGGTTGGGTTGGTTATCATGCCTGTAGCCCCTCCCAGATGCAGCTCCTCCCAACTGCTTGGGCCAGCAGCTGCTGGTGGTAATTAGCCCAAACTGAACCCAGGAGACCTGCCATTATAGCCAAGGAGGACCTTGATTTTGATACAACTGTCCCAAAATACATATCCAGCACCATCTGAGATAGCCACAGGAGACTGTCAGATAAGCACAGGACCTAGGGAACATCCACCCCTTCTGAAGCAGCAGCTGGAGGCCAGGCATTTTGTCCTCAACCATCTCAAATATTCCAGGATACCTGTATCTAAGTAACCAAATAGAGCCTCAGATATCCATTGATTAAAAGGGCTGATCAGGTCTCACTTGAAGATTTACATGCATGGGCACAAAATCTTGAAGACCATCTGAATTCCAGCCAGCAAGACAATATCAGTACACACTGCTCCTCTAAATCCCCACAAGTGCCTCACCCTTGTCAAACTTGACAAGGAGCAACGACAGAAAATTTTCTTGTAAGTCTTCTAGTCTGTGTCTCCACTCACGCTACTGGATATTACACTGAGCAAAAACTGGACCTTCCACAGACAGCAAGAAGCCCCCAGTCAGCATGTCGCTAGGGAGACTCTTTCACTAGTATTACTTGGGCTTTACCCTATGTAATGGATTTGTATTCCTTGGGTTACTGAACTCGAATCCTTCATAAATGTGGGAAACCTCCTAAACCACAAAGAAACAAAGAGTAGCACAAGCAGTAGCCTTGTAGAGCAAATGAAACTTTCCTGATAGCTTTCTTCTCTTGGCTGAACTGTTACACTTATCCTCTCAGAGAGGAAGCAAATTCTGTACATATCATATCTCTTACAGTATCTCCAGTGCAGATGTCACCAGAGGTGCTAACCTAGGTTTCCTTTGCAGCCAGTGGAAAGAAACAGGCACTTTTGTAATGCAATCCACCTGATCTAGTGTAATCCCTTATTAGGATGAGGTTGGTTTTGCCCTCAGTTCCCTGAGTAGAGCTCTGCTGTCTGTAGGAGGAACATGAAGAGCTTGGACTGCTGTAAATATTTCCATGTAGTCAAATGAATCCCATTCCAGATGCCTCGAACAAAGCTGTTTGCTGAGCTCTTCCCCACTGGCTGGCAGCACCTTGTCTCTCTAGAACATTTAGCAACTGTGATTCCAGGAGTCTGGGTCTATCCTTTCATGGGAGATCAAACCATGACAAGAATAAAGATGAGAATAAAAATGTCCATTGAGATGACAGGACTATCACAATCCCAGTACCATATCATGTTCAGAGATTCCATATCTTGAATTTAATGCAATTGTTTACAAGAGGAAACCAATACAACACAAACACTGTATAATAAATTCACCTCTCTTTGCTGGCCAGCTGATTAGTATAAGGACTCCAGGACAGTCAGCAACCACCAGAGAAAATGCTTGGAAATTAAGCAGAAGAAATCATGAGCAGTGATGTCAGCTTCCACAAGTGAGACAGCAGTTATCAAGAACATCATTCTCTAACAGATAGTGAGGTGGGGACCACTCACACGAGACAGAAGCTGGAATGATTTGGCATGAAAATGGATTAGCATGATATTATTAGGGCCATAATAACTGAGGAAAAAGAACCTAATGATCCCCTGATTTGTGATTTGCAAAGTGCTTCTGACCTGCTATCATATGAAATTGCAGCCCCGGAAGAACAGAAGGCAAGGAAGGATATTATCTCTGCAGCATTAGCTTGTGCCTGTCTCTGGAACCAGAGACCTTTGCTCTCTACGTAATTCTGGATACATCCTGGGATAACAAACCCATCTACCTCCCTTCAGATCTCTCCCCTAGTTTGACTCACCACCCCTTCACCTTTTTGTCACCAAGGTCACTATTACTGATTCTGTACCACCGGGTACCTCAGGTCTTGCACAGGTATAGGCTGGATATTCAAGGTCCATAATAGCAGAGGGATTCATCTCACCTAATTTCAGCCATCTAGAATTTGGGTGTCTAGACTAAGCCAGGTATCTAGGCTCTC
Organism: Ceryle rudis; assembly: GCA_033439905.1. Taxonomy (NCBI): domain Eukaryota; kingdom Metazoa; phylum Chordata; class Aves; order Coraciiformes; family Cerylidae; genus Ceryle; species Ceryle rudis. Next base: position 6,804 of record JAAGNO010028384.1, on the reverse strand, counting down.
TAACAGCTTCCAGGGAAATAAATGGTCACTTTCAGAGAATGATGATTCATTTAAATTGGAGACAAATACCCTCTTCAACTTCGTAACTCTTAGATATTCTACTTAGTGGGATATTCTACTCAGCCCAAGAGATGGTTAGATATATTTGTATTTTAGCCAGAGCTCTCTTCTGCTGATGCATCACATATCTGAAATGGATGTTGGAGCTGTAGATCTACGTTAGGCATAAGCTGAAGTGGACAAAACATGCAGTGCAGCAGTTTCAAAGCAGAAACAAAACTGCCTACATTAAGCTGTCTTCACAAGATAAATTGTATCAACCACTGTTCACAGGGTTGGTTTGATGGGGAAGAATTCCACTGAAGGCACAGAGACACCTCCATTTCGTTGAGCCTTGTGTACCCTGAGTTGCGTTGGAGGACTCTAGTGGACACACACTCAGGCTCATACACAGCAGTTTCTGAAAAAAAGAAAAAGCAGCTGGTGTGACCGTACTCACTTGCTGCACACTGTGCAACAGGAAAATGTTTTAAGATCATTCAGGTCACAGAGCTTAAAATTCTGTGTAATAAAAATGCCTTGCTCACATATTAGTGACACACTGTAAAATACTGAAAAATACACGTTAGTATTATCATTAATTTCAGGGGTTTATTCCTAAGCATGTGCATGCTGGGGGGATATGCTCTTTGGAAAAGGCTGTTTCCTTGTTCAAAGTCAGTTCAATTGATGGGCTCTTTAGTGCTCAAACATTACTTAATATTAAACCCACACTTAACTTTCAGTGACTTCAGGAATTAAGGACAAATTTGAGTGACTTGGTAAATAGAGGTAATTTGCTAAACTAAGACTTAAATGCTGCTTTGGTTGAAGTGCGCACATATTTGTTCAAATATGTTTTCTGTTGAATTTTACCGGTCTCGAATCTTGCTATTCCCAAACCCACATTTTGAGCCACCTGTAGATTAACTGTGACCATTTTATGGGTAGGAACTTTCACAGTAAGAATAAACTCTGGAAAACAGTTTAAAGCCTCAAAACCAGTATTTTTCTGTTCTTATCAAGGGTTTAGATAGACAGAGCTCAATCTATAATGGGTTACATCAGGATTGGATACAGTGGATGTTTACAGAAGCCAAGGATCAGTACCTAAGAACTCGATGCAAAACAGCCAAAGACTGAAATAAGCACCGGCATTAAAAGAGGTTTATTTCAGCGTAGATGTAAAATACCTGTAACTGTCATCAAGTAAAATAAAATAGCTGATGTTATGATAGATATTTTAATAGCAGGTGCAGCAAAAAATTAATCCTGGGAAGCGTGGCACTTCCAGTCTACTTGACAGCACATCTGGGTTTCTTTTCCCACGATGTGTTAATCTGTTTTGTATTTGGTAAACTGCACATCTCACCCCAATGAATACTAAAGAAAGAGTTTTTGGAAAACATGTACCATTCTGATTAAACATTTTGTCATTCATATGCTCTCACACTCGATTGCAAAGAGAAGAAAGATAACATCATCTTATTGCTAAGCAAGTGCTGCTTCTCTTATGGACTCATCAAACCTCCTCTTTAACCTTTCAAAATCTCCTACCTCCAACCAGAGTAGCCATTCGTGATGCTGCTAACCGGCAGTTATCCTAAGTAGATATCAAATTCTGCAGACTGATTTCTGGAAAAGATATTCTTTTCTTTCCTTCCCCAGCTAATAAAACCATCAGAATCATTATTTACAGGAATACTGTATGAAACAAGCAGCCGGTCGTCACAACTTTGCCTTTGGGGGTGATTTAATGAAGAAAGAATTAATTTTTGTGAAGAAATTTTTCTGCAGATATTGCAGTCTGAATACTAAGAATTACTTCGGTGAGGACCAAGTTCTCTTCATTTTCATTTCCTGTAAAGTTATTAAATACAAAACCTGTTCGTTTATCCCTAAAGTATTTTCCCCTTCATGCAAATAGCCCCTCCTAGACCGTTATGATGACTGAATAAATCTGTGCTATTTCATTCAGGGATAGACAGAGAGTTTGTGAAGTGCTAGGGAATTCTTCTGGACCAAAGGACCGATGTAAGCACGATATAAGTCATCCCTAACAGGACTGGAATTTACTACCATTGAAACATGTCACGCATATTTCTTTCCCTAGATTCTAGACTTGTTTTGCTCACTGCCAGAGCAACATTGATTTCTTTTGCTTGGCCACTGGAGGGCTCCCCTAATTCTCTATTACTGCAGAAGAAACATTTGATTGAGTTTTAAAACATTATAAAAGAAAACCTGGTTTTAGTTACCTGAACACAAAAAAACTCCAACCAAAACAGGAGATTTCACCAGTTCATACAAAGATCTGCGTGGGGACAAAGTACACTTTACTGCCTCTCCTTCTTCACAGCAAAAAGGTCACTACAGTAAGAGATACATTTCACTCAACAGACAATTTCCTTTTACACACGAGATTATGAACTGCACAAGAGAATATGAGTTTGATATGGACAGCAAAGTCCATCTTCACCACACATTCCTTCCCATACCACATCGTTGCACTCTAAAACCACTGCACAACTCAATTTTTCAGGTAAGTGCTCTTTCAGATCTCTGTCACTTGACTTCTGACTTAGTTCCCCACCTCGAGACCAGTTCTCCTAGCTGGTTCAATTTGCTCCTGATGGGAACACCAACAGACTAATCATTTTATCCTTTTCATGTTAATGCTGCTCCTATGGAAAGAGGAGATCACGTAAGGCTTTCCATTTCCATGGGGAGAGGCACGCTATGGCCACACTGCCACGAGTACTTAAGGACTATGGCCAATTAACAATTCCTGACAAAGTGTTTCTTTTTTTTTTTCCTGTCTTTTCTTCTGTGTTTTTGGTTTGGTTTGGTTTTCTTAAATCAAAAAGACAAGTTAGTTAAAGCTAACTTGTCTTGTGGAAACAGAACAGTTTGTCAAACCTTTTGTTAGGCAGCTCTAACCATCCCAGAATAATCATTTGGAATGGATTTTCCCTTGTCACGACGGAAAACCAGCTGCAAGGCTGTCGTGGATGAGTGTTTTAAATCACTTAAGGAGTCACCATCAAAGATAGTAGCAAAAGTTATTTTAATATGTATTTGTAAAAATGTAACTTAGCAAAGTTGGATGGGAAAGTTCACTCTGTTACTGACTCCATGAGAGAAAGATACACAGGATTATGCCAGTCTGGGGGGGAATGAGTGACTATGGATCCTACACAACTCTGAGATAGCAGCAATTTAAGATTTATTAGCACTATTACAGTAAATCGTGAGGTTCGAGGGCTGGAACACCTTGCCTGTGAAGAAAGGCTGGGGTTGATCAGCCTGGAGGAGAGAAGGCTCTGGGGACACCTTACTGCACTCAGTACTTAAAGGGGTCTGTAAGAAAGATGGGGACAACCTTTTTAGCAGGGCCTGTTGTGACAGGACAAGGGGTGATGGTTTTAAACTAAAAAAGGGGAGATTTAGACTGGAGAGAAGGAAGAATTTTTTTACACTGAGGGTGGTGAGAGCCTGTCCCAGGCTGCCCAGAGAGGTGGTCGATGCCCGATCCCTGGCACCACTGCAGGGGAGGTTGGCTGGGGCTCTGAGCACCCTGCTCTAGTTGCAGATGGCCCTGCTCACTTCAGGGGGACTGGACCAGCTGACCTTTAAAAGTCCATCCCAAACCATTCTATGATTCTATGATGATTTTTAACAATACTTAATCTTCAGCTATTAGAGAGATTTAATAAAATTTGCTATAATCCACATAGCAACTCGGTTAAAGGTTTGAGAATGGCAAGATTCACATGAGATATATGATAGAGTTTCCTAAATCACATCATGCACACAAATACACACACAGAGAGATAGATATCGAGATTAAATCATATACACAAACACACATATACACACAAATATAAAGGTTAAATTGTACACACAGATACAGAGGTTAACCTATGGCCAAGTTGTTTCTTCCGCTGCACTTGCAGTAAATCCTAGTGAATTATTCACTCTTCTCTGGCACTTGCCAAAGCACCATCATCGATCATCGGTACCTCCAAAAAATCTGCCCAGAGAGATGTCACAGCTCTGGAGGAGATACCGCTTCACAACCTGCTGCCATTGTGGAGAGCTCAAAGGGGGCTCACCTAGGCCATCATTTTCATGGGATAAAGTGGTTGACTTGTAGTCAAATCACATGCAACGGAAAGGTGGCAGGAGATTCCTTGTACCCACAACTTCCTTTGTTCCTTGATAAATGAGTTTTGGAAAAGCCACCTGTTATTTCCGTGTTAATCGCGTGATTCGTGTTCCAAACTCAGCTGTATTGACGTCTTCCCGATGTGGATTGTTCAGAACAGAGAGAAACTAGAGGAGCTCTTGGGCTACCTACAGCTCAGGCTTTTAATTCCTCCAGAACCTGCACCAAACCACCACCAGTGGGGTCAAAGGGTGGAGCACACCCATAACACTTAGTTAGGGTCTTTTTTAGGATCACTATCTATAGGATTTCAAGATGATTGACTTTGGTCATTGCTCTTTTCTGCATCTGGCCACAGTTTTGTCAGGTATTTCTGTCTCCTTCCAAAGTGGGCTATGAGCCAGGTAGCAGATGTTTCCCAGGCAATTTGAGTTTCGGGTACGGTTAGGGAGTGCTTAATCATCCCAACTCACTGTACCGTACCCAGGACAAGAAAATAACAGATGTCCAAACTTCTACATTTGTAGCCAAAACCGGAACGCGATGTTGGCTGGTTCCAACACCACAATGTGGCCCAGGGGTGCTGCGCCACCACAAGTGCCCTGTTTCACTCAGCTCTGTCCCAGGCCTTTGTGACTCCCTCCTCAACCAAAGTCTTAGGTATATCCTGAACCAAAATCTCTTTTTTTCCCTGTCCCTACTCAAGTGAACTTTATTTACATGCAGCTTTCACAGGTCTCATGGGAAGATGCCCTCCTCCAGAAGGACACCACCTTGAATAAAGAGTCCTGACTGTGACCATTTCATCTCGGATTCTCTGAGTTACTCTAACACAGATAGAGAAACTACCTACAATAATGGATAAATGGTTTTGCTTGGCCTCTGTGACTCTGCTTTTATCTTTGAATGAAAGATTAGCTAGTTGGGCTGGAACACCCTAGGGGTCCTTTAAATTAAAGTTTAATAATTTGATCTGAATTCTACAGGATTTTTAGCTTGTCAGGTGAAAGAAAACATAGGCTGGAGAACAAAAGTATAAAATCCAGAGCAGGAGTTTCCATCAGTTTCCCAGGCTTTTTTGAAATCTTCAGTGTCCTGAAGGAAATGGTTGCGATCCTTAAATTTTAGACGTTGATTAGCTTATCCTAAAGGTCCTTACGATATCACTGGTGTATTACAGTTAATAACAATAATAATATTTCTGTGCTTGGACCTACAGTATATCATCTGCAAACACAGACTGGAAGCTCCAAGTGAGAACACTCCAACCATGTGGATGTGCAGTATTCTCTGCTTGTGAACGAAGCACCTGGGCAACCGTAACAGCCTGTGAAAGATCCAGCCACACCTCATTATGAAGTGTACCTTTAAATCAAATGAAAGTATAAATGGAACACTAGCAATGGCTTATAAGAGGAACCTGAGGTGTCTTGACTTAATCGCAGCTATCTACACTATACAGATCTAAAGTTAGTTGAGCCAAATTCTTTTTCCACCTCTGATTATGAGCAAAGGTAATTCCTCCAATCCAACCCTGTGAGTTTAATGTTAAAATTCCTGTTCCCACTGAAATCAATAGCTGAATGTTCCTTCACATCAAGAAATCCATGGTTTCTTTTGAAAGAATCAATTATTCTATGAAGATGAAAGAATGGTCCATTTTACCCTCTTCAGAAAAAAACTAATAACCCCTGTATAAGAAACTTCTGAGAATAAGAAGCAAGCTGAATTTTTCAGAAGAAAATACCACTCTTCTTCAGCAGAATTGTACTAGTTTTATAGTTAATGTTCCCTAAAAGACTTTGCTGGAAGCAAAATCTGTAGAAAATATGAACCAAGTAGTCCAACTGATAGATGGGTGTTGCTCAGGCCAGTTGTCCTCTGAGATGCAGATGATGCAGATGGGGTGAGATCTTTTGTCTCGGTTTAATAGTCTATAGAGTAGCTGTCAGTGACAGAGCAATCTCTTAAGAGTCAAGAGGGATGTAGTCAGTGCAGTTAGTGGACTCTACGGGATGATTTCTGTCACCATAAAGAAGATACTTAAACTAGGTCAGATAAATTGTCTTCTCAAAGTCTCTCTCTCTTACCATTAACTATAAAGGTAACCTGGGCTGACCTGCTCACTGGGACATGTCTGTACTATAAATGTCTAAACTTAGGGACAGGAATCCCATCTGTAGGGAAATAAAAGAAAAATAAGAACTAGAAAATCTTTCCTGTAAAAATAGCCTCACTTTGTGGAGAGCTGAACACTTTCACCGGGGCTTTGCTTTTGCTTTCATTTTTGTACAATTTTCCATGATGATGCTTATTATGGCTACATAGAAATCCTGATCCTAATCACGGTGTCTTTAGTTAATTAATGATTAGTTCTCAGCAACAATAGCACAAATTAAGAGAAAGGTGAACCATGAATTAGAAGTAACTTCTGCAGTTTTACTTACACATAATTCAAACAGAATCACAGAATCTCTGTGGTTGGAAAAGACCTTCAAGATCATCAAGTCCAACTGTTACCTAACTCTGCCAGTGCCACTACTACACCCTATCCTTGAGCACCACATCTAGATGGCTTTTAAATACATCCAGGGATG
>JAAGNO010028383.1:7217-25395 GCA_033439905.1 Ceryle rudis | reverse complement strand
CTCGCAGAGGAGGCGATTTCCTCCCTGAGAGGAAGCTGTGCCCGCTCACGCTCTCCCCGATGCTATCGCACCTTGTACATGTGTCCCAAACTAGGTCACTGCTCCCCCGCCTCAGGGTGCCAGGCACTGCACCCAGGGGAGCTGCACTCCGCAGATGGCCCCGGCGGGGGCAGCCAGAGGGTGCCCACTGAGGAGGGCAGGGGGCTGGGGAGGGCCACAGTGCCAGCAGCGCGGGCGAGGAGCCAGGGGATTCCTCGCCGGGGGCTGGATTTCCCAGCCACGATGGCCCAGATTACAGCATCTGAATCATTTTCTATTAAACCCGTCACTGCCAGCGGACTGGAAACTGCACACAGGCCGCCCCGCACACGGAGTCCCTGCGCTGGCTGCCAGCGGCACGTCTGAGTCACTGCCGAGGCTCAGCCTGCCCATGGCAGGACCCTGCCTGACAGTGGGCGGCTGCCCCTTCCCTAGCACCGGGAGCAGGTTCCCCATGGGCCAGGAGCCCTCAGCACAGGAACTATCCCACCACTGTCTGCGCAAGGGGAGAGACACTGATTCCCATGCCATGCAAGAGACATCCCTGCATGAAATGCGGCCCCGCACTGGCACCCTTGTGCTGGGGGCGGCCACCTGCCCAGCCCCAGGATGGTCCGCAGCAGCTGTCACCACCGTCAGCCCTGACCCGTGCCCACAGGCTGTCAGCTCAGCTGGTCCCTTCAGGAGTGCTCTGCCTGCAGCCCCGAGGCTGAGCCTGCCACTCTCACAGGCACATGCTGGCTGTGCCTACAGCCTTCGTGGCTGTGCCTGCGGTCCCCATAGCCACGCCCGTGGTCCCCACAGCTGTGCCATGCCAGGTGCTTTGCCAAAACAGACCCTAATCCCAGGCATCCAGCAGGAGCAGAGAAGCATTTCTAGGACGCTTAGCACAGGGCTCACATCTCCCCACCCCAGTCTCCTCCAGACCCCGCCATGGTACCCCACAACTGGTGCCAGGGGTCCTCAGGATCCTGGTGCAACCACACTCACCCAAGCCGCCCCTGGGCAGCAGCGCTTCATCCTTGCAGCTGATGTGGCTGGGTCATGCCGGGGCGGCGAGGGGACCAGGGCAGTGGGCACAGTGGGGTGTCGGGGCAGCTCAGTGCCTGAGCAGGGTGCCCCGGCACCCCATTGCCGCTGCCGGTGGCAGCGCGTGACGCGTGGTGACTGAGCGCCCGCCCTCCCCACACAGGCTTTTACACTCAATTGCAGCAGAGGAAATGCTTTTTTGGAAATGAGTCCAGGGGGTATGAAATCACATGACAGGAGATGCCGGGCGCGGGAGGGACCTGTGCTGCCTTGCCACGGGCCGCATGCCGCTGCCTTCCCTTGCCCACTAGCGCTGGCTTACGGAGGCTAGGGGAATGTGGGGCGCAACACTGCCCCCCTCCCCAGGGTGCGGAGGATTTCCCCGACTGCTGCATCCTGATCCTCAGGCTTCTGCCTGCAGCCTTCCACGCGTCGGGAACGCCTCTAGTTTCTCTGGTTGTTGGAAGCACACTTACAAAACCCTCCTAACGAAAATTTGGTCACCGTCGGCCTGACCAAACCAACGTGTTTTTCCACTCGTAAAAATGAAAGGGGGCATCGATATGCTGCTGGACTAAATTGTCAGCCCCTGGCCGTGGGGCTTCTGTTTTCCTTCTACTTTGTAGTGCTACGTACCGGTTCCAATTTGCTCGTCTGTCAGAAAAGCAATATCGGCAGCCTCTCTTGAGCTCTGTTACTTAGCATCGTTTCCCATGTAATGCATTACGGTTTAACAGTATTAGCGTATGCCAATACAACAGGCATGAAATTCCTGTGCTGATCTTATTTTCTAGTCAAAAAGCAAACAGAACTCTCCAGAAAGTGTTGAAGTTGGAGGCACTATTGGAAAATTTATAGTTAGGTTGTTTTTTTTGTTTCAGGATAGAGTTCAGAAAAGACAGTAAGTATATTGTAATGCTACCTATATATTTTCAAAAGCGTGATGAAGGGTAATCATGTTACAATTGTACAGTAGAATGTTTTGCTAGTGATAGATATGCTCTAGTCCTTTCATATTTCTCCCCTCCATGAGTGGATGTTGGTTACACAGGATTGTGGAAAGAATTGGTGTCAACTATCAACTTGGGAATAATAATCTTTCTTCCAGGAGAATTCTCGTATTTCATTTACCCATACACAGCCATAATAGTTTTCTTGCCCTTCAGAATTTTGCATTCAGTATTCCCAGCCAAGGTAACTAAACTCCATATGGCTTGCTTTCATCATTCCACATGAATTAAACTTACCTGTGAGAGTTTTACTGGCATTCCTAAACCAATTTTGAAGGTGTCATGAGATGATAGTTAATGAAATCTTTTAGCTTAAAATATTAAACACTTCCTTTTACAATTAACTACATTCATGGAAATGGCTTAATTAAATGAATTTATTTTGCAATGTGTATTCTCTCTAACGTGATTTTTCTCTTATGTCTTTTGTTTCAAATACTGTGTTGGCAGCAGTCTGAGTTGTCCTTAGAGTATAACTTTAAACAGGTGGTTTATAAAACATTAGGTAGGTGCAACTGTATGAGCTTTAAAGGAGGTTATATTGCCTAGAGTAGGGGTTTTCATGAGCTGAGACACAACCTTGTAGCTTGTAGTGTAACTTTTCAGACTGTTGTTCGCATTATTTCCCATCTCATCACCCCGTGAAACTGATATAAAGACAAGAATGGAGGACCAGAAGAGCAAATGGTAGCGATTGCTACTGTCTGTGGTGGTGTCATGAGTGTGCTTTGGGTTTGAGTAGTGAGTGAAATTGATTAGATGACTTTGTACATTAGGGGTAAAGAGGAATGAATACAAACAAGTTTGCTGTATGGCTTTCCTATACTGTTTTGATTTTTTTTTTTTCTATGTTACTTTTCCATGTTAAGATAAAGGTATTTAGGGCATATGTTGTATATGAGTTGTATACTAACGTTTTCTATTCCAGTATGTAAACACTTTGGTTTTCTTTTTTTACTTGCAGAGTCAACTGTTCATTTTATTTCAAAATTGGAGCTTGTCGTCATGGAGACAGATGTTCTCGGTTGCACAACAAACCAACATTTAGCCAGGTTTGTTTTCCTTTTGGTTTTTTTTTCTATCTTATAGAAGTATATTCTTGCTTTAAAACCTAAATTCTCAGATACAAGTGAATAATTACCAAACTTCAGATTAACTAGTTCACTTTTGGCCCCAGTCTGTATGGGTTTTTGCTCTTTTGTGGGTATTCCATTTACTTCTCCCAGCATTTCTAATTATCTCCTGTCACCCTTAATGGCTGCAGGAAGCGATGCTGTTGTAAGCTTGCCTGTAGTAGAGACCAACCAGTGCTAACTTTCAGGTGAGTGTGCCTTCTCAGTGGTGTTTAGGCACTTAAACCATCCCAGAATTTTTTATCACAAACAACGGCAGCCTGTTCCACCTATCTCAAAGGTGTGAACTCAAGTCTTTTATGCATAAAATAGAAGAAAACTAATTAATAAAAGTGACTCTTCCATTGTTACATTTGCTCTCTGACCCAGGTGTTCAAGTTTCATGAATAATTTACATACTCCCTTTGAATGTGAAAGAATTGTTTCTTGAAAACAACTTGCCTGGTTGCTGAGGGCATATGTGTCAGCTGACTTGACAGATTATTTAGTCTTTGGCTATGTGACTATTGTTAAAGACATGATGTGTGACTGCATATGTCTGCCAGAAAGACCCAAAAAAAAAAAAAAAAAGTGCAGTGGGTGATACGATTTTTCTTATTATGAACTCTATATTCAGAAATTAGATTTCTGGAGAACCATATGCTTTACCTCTTTCTATCACTGCTGATTGTCAAGGTATACAGGTAAATAGATTTAGTTGGGAATATTTTATATGACAAGTAGTGCCTATGACAGCTGTTGCATTATCAGCAGCTTTACCTACAAAGGTAAATTTTACGTAGCAAAGGAATCCTCTGCAAGTTCATTTTAGCTGACTTGGAGCGGAACTGATGAGAGTGATGGGCTGGTGTTGGCTTGGGGAGCATTAGAGAGGCAAGTACCATCTACATGACTGGAGTTCATAGTGATGGTGCTCATGAAGTTAAGCTTTGCAAGTGTGTGTGTGTGTGGGTAGGGGGAGTTCGGGGTTGGGGGGGCGCAGGCATCTGTCAAGGTTATTGATCAATAGGGACCATGCTGGTACTTCATCTACAAAACCATTTTTTTCTGGTTCTGGGAATTTAATAAATCTTAATGTAAATACTGGCACTCAAAAATAATATTTTCTATTTTTGAAACTACTCTATGTTGCTGACCTACATGGAGAGCTAGCTGAAATATGATTGCTTGTTTAGAGACCTGAATTTAAGTCATTGGTTACTAGAAAATTTTTCTGAATTAGACAACTTTCAAAACGGTTGTCCTGAAGTTAAAAAAAAACCCTAAAATTATTTTTTTTTTACAAAAAAACCTTCATGTGCAGCAACAATTTCCGCTGTCAGTGCAGTCTTTATCTTTGCTTTAAAAACTGCAGTTAGCATTGCCAGCTGAAGTGGGTCAGCAGGGCATGTCAAATTCATCCAGTGATGTCTGGGGCTGCTGCAACATCACATCTGGCAGCCGTGCTGTATTGTAGCATCCCTAACATACCCGGCAGATGTGTAGGGTTCACTACAGAAATATTTATTTGTATGCAGATTGATAATCAGCTGTGATAGAAACCAGAAGACGACATATCTTACTGATGGGAAGTTACTGGGTACAGTATTTTTATCTTGTGTTGCTGGTGCAGCTACTTTAAAGAAGAGCTGTGTTAGGAAAGGTCTGGCAATCCAGAGTGATCGAATTACCATCAATCAGCAGAAACACTGTAACTATATGCACGTTTCTGGCTCTTTCCAATTGTAGGCTAAAACATAGTTTAAACCTGGGCCACGGAAGCACAAAGCTTTGGTTGGTATGACCATACCCACTGTAAAACAAGTGTGTGATTATTTTTTTAAATGTGATGTTACAGATTTCTTTTACGTGTTAAGGAGGCAGCATATGTAGGTATGACATTGCTGGTCCTGTGACTTTTAAGCTCTGAATTCTTACTGTGACTAATAATAATGTGTAAGCTAAAATTATTTGGGGATTGCGATTCATACTAACTAACATTGAGCTTGTATTTTAAGTAATCATATTTCAATTTTTGAGCTGCTTACAGTGATATGGACGTTTGGATTTTTTTTTTGTAATATTAGTTTACTAACTTAAACATGGTTTGTTTTTTCAGACAACTTGATTTTAAGAAGAACGGTACAAATGTAAGGTTTCAAGTCTGCCTGGGCTAATTCTTCAAGTAAAAAGCAGAAGGGCTAAAAGGATATTGTCCTTATTTGAAGGATCGGAAACATGTGAACCTATGATGCTATTATATTATTTAAACAGAAATTCCACCAAGAAATTCCTGATGCACAAAATGAGACGTAGCTCTTGCCTAAAAACCTTACTGCGTGGAGTAACATTTTAGATTCTGTGGCATTATGTATTATATGCTGTGCACATAACACTATCCCCCCTCCCCGCCCCAGACTTAATAACAAATCTGGTCTTGGAAGCTAGGCATCTCCATAATATCACCTAGTTTGACAGTTTAGGTTACTGTGCCTCAACTCCCATTTTGAGGACAGCTGTCGAGACAAATGCAGCTCTTTCTTGGTGGTTAATTAAAACTGTTTTCATAATATGATGGTCTGGATGCAATTTTGGAAGATATTCTGCAAATACAAAAGGAAGTCTTAAGAATAAAATATTACTTTTAGCTGTTTGCAAACAAGTTGTCTCTTTGCAATTGTCTATTATATGCACAGCAGCCAGTAGAATTCCCCTTTTTATTTTTTTTCCCCGCAGACCATCTTGATTCAAAACATCTATCGTAACCCCCAAAACAGTGCACAGACGGCTGACGGCTCACACTGTAAGTCCCACAGTTGGAGAAATTTTTTTAAAGAATGGTGTTAAAGAGCCCACTCCTAATTATGAGAAAATAATGTTGGCTTCTGAGCTGCTGACATAAAGCTGTTGCAAACAGGACAAGTGACGGAACTCTTCTTGCGCATAGATCAAGAACTTGTGAAATGTGTGCTATTCAGAATGCAGAGCTCACTGCATAAATTGGACTCGATGCAGGTTTTCTCTTGCCTTGCAAAGTTAAACTTGAATACTTAGTAACACTGCATTCTTTTTAAAAGGTTAAACTGCAGACATTTTTCAAATTCTTGATTTAACACCAAAAAACAAAAACCCCAAAACACCTAGGTATATACGTATTGTACGGTAAGTTTCACAAAACTGTGGGTTTTCTTGCATCTTAACGTTGTTAGGAAAATGGAGATTTCATGTTACGCTGAAATTATTGTATTACTTCCTTTCCTAGGATTTTTCTACTAAGAAACCATTCGGCAAAAAACCAAATTCAAACAAATTATTAAAATTTGAATGCTGTGTTTTGATGCCTGAGATCATGCAATACCCCTCCATAGTAATATTGGTGAATAAAATTTTAAAGATACAATAATGGAGTATCATGAGATCTCTATTACTTTACAGTGTTAGGTTGATTCAGAAAGGTCACTAGCTAAGTGAAGTTCTCCTTCTTGGGAGAGAATAACCACCTCTCTTTCAGCACAGACTCGGCTAAAGCGACCCTAAAGGAAACCGGTTTCTTGTTAAAATTATTTTCCATAATATAAAGTTGTTGCGTTTTGTATTTCAGACCATTGCCCTCTTGAACATTTACCGTAACCCTCAAAACTCTTCCCAGTCTGCTGACGGTTTGCGCTGTAAGTTCATACAAGTTCCTTCACTGGTTCCCTGGGCTTGATTGTCAGAGCTCAGTGTCGACTTAAGCTGGTCTACCATTTTAGTTTAACAGATCAAACTGACCACATTTCATTAAATGTGTCAAACACATCAAAAAAAAAAAAAAAAAAAAAAAAGAAAAAACAAACCCAAAACAACCCAAAACCTTTTTTTTGCCCCACTCACCTTCCTCCCTACTCTCAAAACTACAAGGGGAATCTGAGTACCATCTATTAAATCAAAAAGGGTTCAAATTGTACTTCCCCTGTAAAGCAGTCTTGGTTGCACTGCTTTCTTCCTCCGCCTTTCTCCCTGCCAGTTGCCTGCATTATAGGAGTGCTTTTCTGGTTTGTGCTATCCATTAGGTTCCAGTGTCTAAAAGAGCAGGATAATATGTTGACTTCATCCAGAAAAATTTCCTGCTCTGTAAATGTTAAGAGAACTTGAATTTGAAACTTTTCAGACTGCATGCAGAAAGTTGTCCTGGGTTAATGCAGCTTCCATTTAGAGTCTACTTTGGAAGAATACACTTTGACTGACAAACACTTCCTTTCTGGCAGCTGTCCTTTTTGGATAGGTGCAGGCTTAAAATTCCTTCCATGCTTTGAAATTTCAAATTCCAAAACTAAGTTGCATATTTACCTAGGAAAATATATCTTTAAAAGTACTTTGGAGGAGGGAAAGGCATTTGGGTATGGTCATGAATTAATGTAATGAATCCTCATGAGGTAGGAATGGGCATAAGAAAACACTGTGAGACTGGCAGAGGTTAAATGACCAGGATTGTTGATCGGTGATTACTGATGTATCATTGTGATTGAATCGTCAATACTAGAATAAGACTTAAAAAAAAAAAAAAAAAAAGTTTTAGGACCAAAAAGGATTGGTGTTTTCTAACTAATATTTCTTGTTGAAGTGAAAATATTGACTTTGTGGTAATAAAGCTTTGTTTGGCTATTCCTTTAATTTTTTTTTGACTGTCGGATTATAGACTAGTTCAGATTAGTTACCAGCATTTGAGTAGACTTGCTTTGTGAAATCGGCCTACTTCTGATTTTATTACTTCTGAAAGTAATAATGGCCCAAAAAAATAATTAGGCTTTTTTGTCACACAGTCAAGCTAGATCTGTAATGAGCTACGTAAGTTTGTCTAGATGCTTAAACAGTTCTATTGGTTTGTAGGCTTTCTTGTTGCCGATGCTTAGTAGTTGATGCTGTTTCAGTAAACAACAATAACAAAAATTGTACGGTTGGGTGTTTCCCCTCCGTCCCTAAATTCTCAATGCGCTGGTAACTAATTTGCACAGAGTTACAGCAGTTTGGTCTGTGGAGCTGTTTAGATTGTTCATCTGTGAGAGTCTTCAACAGATTCTCTGTAGTGTTCTAAATGCCAGTATCCAACTCTAGTTTGTCTTGACAAGTGGGTAGCTCTTTAACAGAGCTTAGCTACCTTCTGCTGTGGTAGAGCTGGAGCTCTGTTACCAGTAGGTTTGCCGAAACTCCTGGCTCCCTGGTTTTAAAATTTATTTATTTTTTTTTTTTTTTGTCCCTACTAAGTACTGCATGTATTTTAAATGGATAACTTGGGTAGCTGTTTAATGCTTTTGTTGTTGCTGCTTAACTGTCTTCCTTTCTATTGCCGTCGTAGAGGATTAACCTTAGTTCTGAACAGCAGTAGTTTTCCTGGTATTTTAATTAGTTGTTGGGCTTGTCAAGGTTCAGATACCGGTAGCCCTGGATTATGAATGTTTGTAAAGCTTGTGCATATGTATGTTTCCCACTTGAGAAGGACATTTGAGTAGTCATTAACTAACTGTTGCTTATGATCTCCTGATTCGACAGTGGAATCTCCTTAAAAGTTTTTAGCATTTGTCCATCTGGTAAAAAGTAGTTATTCCCAGTGTGCCTCACAGAGCCCCTCCCCTGTCTGATACCTTCTAAAAAACTAACAGGAAAAAACCCTTAGGTACTAGTAAGCTGTTATCAAGGGTACTGGCAGAACCTTGGGAATATAGTTAAGTATTAAACTGTCTAGAAATACTGGTTTAATGTTTGATATTCCTTAATTTGCTATATAGCTGTGGGGAAGAAGAAAGTCCTTAAAAGCAAACATGTTTCAAATGCAGAAACATTGTTAGCCTAAACTATACAACAGATGCCCCTTAGCTGCCTTCAGGAGGTGAGCTGGGTGGAAGTAATTACAGTTCCAATGACTGGTTAATATTAGAGCATTTGAAGAAAAATGTAAAGTTTGTCCAGCTGGTAAGATTAGCCAAAAATGACGGAGCCCAAAGCATGTCTTTTTTTCATAGCAGCCAGAAGTGAATAAACTCAGCTTTGTTGGCTCAGTTTCTTGTCTTTCATATTCTGTGAACTAAACCAGTAGCCTCTCTAATTTAAAGGCTAGAATATTTTTTCTAGCAAATGATGCAGGGTTCATTTTTAAAACTGCTCTGCTTGACCTTAACAAACCACTTAACTGCTGAAGAGCTCATACATTAGGCGTTAATGTATACAGCTTAATGTAGCTTAAAATACTGTAGATGGGAAGAAATTAATTAAATTCATTTTTATATTTGTAATGCTTTGATAAATCAGCCAAACTTATATTAATATGTTACAGCAGCAGGCAAGCAGTGCTTATTTATAAAGTCCAGCTTGGAGCATGTAAATGATCTAACCTGAATATATGGCTGGCTTGTCTTGCACTAAAGGGTGTTCTGCAGGACTATGGAAAAATGAAGTGATACTCAAAATTAAACTAGAAAGTTGCTTGCTATTGCAAAGCTTTATGGTAGCCTTCTTTGAGGGCACTGGGAAAAGTGTGTAATTTCAATAACTATTTTGAGAAAATGTAAAAAAAAAAAAAAAATCTGGGCTGTGTTACATCGTGATCTCTCAAATTCTAGTGTGTATGCTGGAGAGGTGGACATGTTAAAATGAAATTCTACCTCTAGGAAGAGGAATACTAAATTGTAATTATTCTTTAAAATATGCATATGTAACAAAGCACTTGCCTTCTGTTTAGGTAAAATTGTTGGTAGATAAGAGGGTGGGACTGTACATTAAGCTTAAGTGATATTTCAGAGTAATTCCCCTTCCTTTAGATTTGTGGCATAGAAGTTTGGCTCTGATTAAAACTTGTTTTGATTTGATCATGTCAATGTAATGTTTTGACATATTGTTTGGGGACTCAGGTCTTCACACATACTTATCTTTAATATTCCTATTAGTTAGCTTCATGCTATATGGTGTCTTTTATGCTCCAGACGGCCTCTCTAGATTGTTTTGTAGTATGATCAAAATCTCTTCTATACTTGCAGACTCTAATCACTACGACTCTTGATTTTTTGCAGGTGCTGTGAGCGATGTTGAGATGCAGGAACATTATGATGAATTCTTTGAGGTATGTAAAAGATGTAAAAATTCTTTAAAGTATTCATGGACTTGCCAACAGAAATGAGCTAGATGGGTTCAGGGAAAAGCTTGTTTTCTCAGGTGTTCGTGTAAAACTTACAACTTTAAATACTAAATAGTCCCTGGTATAACCTTTGGTTAGTTTGGCTTTAACTTTACTGTTTATAATAGACTATTTAAAAATGAGCAACATAAGTGATGTAGCATTTTGATTCCGTAATACTCTTCTTTCCTGTGAATTTACAGTATGCTTAATTATTTGTAGAGCAGCAAACAGCAAATGAAGAAAAACTAGTTTCGAAGCTTATAGGTAGTGTTTTCAGTGCATCTTATGGATTCAGTAAATACTGCATGCATAATGCTTTCCATAGTGGGTTTTTTTTATTGTATCCCGTTAGTTCTGTACTTACAGATGGACACAGTACAGGCCAAGCAAGTACTAATTTTAAAATCAGAAATTTAAAAAAAAAATGTTTGTTTGTTTGATTCTTTTTAAGAAAGGCCTTGCTTTGTACTTACTAACAGCTAAATGCAGTACTTCTGTTCTTAGAATTAATGTGCTGCAAACTTCTAATTGGTTGGTTTGTGTTTAGGAGGTCTTCACAGAAATGGAAGAAAAATATGGTGAAGTTGAGGAGATGAACGTTTGTGATAACCTTGGAGATCATCTAGTTGGCAATGTATATGTAAAGGTAGGACAAGGAGGAATTTTTTTCTATAGTCATAACAAGGAATGTGTTTATATAATCAATATGGCTGGCATTAACTGATTTATAATTTTAAAAGCTACTGTTTGCTTTTAGATTTTTATGAGAGTAGGTTTTCCAGGATATAAGCTCCTCTCCAACTTCACAATATAAAGTAGAAATAGTGAAAATGTGAATGGAATCTGAAAAAATTTAAGATGATATGAGAAGCTTTATTCATAATCAAAATCTGTGTAATTTTCATAAATATTAACATGGGGGTTTTTTACATTGTTATGAACAGTCACCACTGCTGGACCATTTAGTTTGCCAGGATTAATCTGGGGTCTGTTTTCCCATCACACTGCCTTTTAAGCACTTCTTTATGAGTAGAGGTTTATTTTCAACAGGTGTGATTATTTTCAATGGGTGCATTTGTATTGTAACTTTCCATTTAAATGAAACATTTTGTAACAAAATTGTTTAGCAGTAGTTGGGTGGTTAAAGGTGCAAACTGGAGCACTTTTAGCTCTTACAAGTCATTGGTATCTTCTGGATAGGAGGACAGAGTTGTCACCTGCAGAAATTTTATTGTACACAGTGTTGGGGACGTGTTGAGAGAGTTTGAATATTTCTACTGTACATTCCCTTAACTGAAAAGTATTTTTCACGCTTAAAATTCTCCCTTGTGTAGGTCATAATCAGAAATAAAAGTTGGTTTTAAAAATTTGCGAGTGGTTGGCTGTGAAAAGGCATTTCAAATTTAGGTTTTATGTTCATTGTAAAACAGGATCAGCTTTTTGTAAATTCTAATTTAAATGAGCTTCATTTCTCATGCAGATTTCTCTTCAGTGTTTGAAAACAACAACAAAAAAACCCCAAACCTGTACACTTGGAGCAGTAGTGTTCTAGAAAGTACTCTTAACCATTCCCTGTTTAAGGTTGTACTAAGAAAACAGTATCTTCCATCATGTCTTTTAATACAAGCCACAAAACTTGAAATACCACATAGAAGATAATTAAGATAAAATACAGATGTTTTAATTAGCTCTGAGTCCTGATTAACAAAAAGTTATCAACTTTACCCTTGATTTAATGGACTGTCCTAGGAACTCTGAAATAGCCCCTGGTTTGATTACTAGTCCTAAGCCTCAGATATCACACAATTCATTTGATAGCAATCTTCAGTCTACTTCTGTTGCTTCTCTATAACATGACAAAACATTAATTTTGCTTTTAGTTTCGCCGTGAAGAAGATGCGGAAAAGGCTGTGATTGACCTGAACAATCGCTGGTTTAATGGACAGCCCATTCATGCTGAGCTTTCACCTGTGACTGACTTCAGAGAGGCCTGTTGCCGTCAATATGAAATGGGGTAAAATGTCACTTCCATTTTGCTTGTGATAGTAGCTTTGAAATGCTTGCACAGACAGGGTGGTCACTTTGATTTGTAGCTCAGTGTAGGAAGAAAACCACTTCATGTAATGGTCCTATGGAGCACCAGCAGTCAACCTCTCAGCTTTTGCCATTTTTTTAAGATTCTGATCTAGGAATGAGTCAGTGGCATGCAATTGACTCATTTTAATATCAGAGGTGATTAACTTTGAGATAGCTAGAGGTCCTCTAGGGCTTCAGGCAAATAGATACAGTGTAGAATTGGGAATTTTAACTGTGTCCTTTGAATTCCGTTTCAGAGAGTGTACACGAGGAGGTTTCTGCAACTTTATGCATTTGAAGCCCATTTCTCGAGAGTTAAGACGCGAGCTGTATGGGCGGCGGCGTAAAAAGTAAGTTTGCTTTTAAACATTATTAAAACAGGTAAATTAAGGAGCATTTGCTTAAGATTCTGAAGGCAAATCTTTAAACTTAAGTACTCTCGTTTTTATTTTTTTTCTAATGCACTTCTGACACACGCCAATGAAAGGGCATCGAGTAAGCTAGCAAGCGGCCAATTTAGAAGAAAGGAATTGGTCTTTTTTTTGATTAAAAAATTATATAGTGCTTGTTGCTCTGCAGTGCTGTAGATGCTGAAGAGGGATGTGGCTTTAAGAGAAGGTGGGGTTCAAGAGGAAGAATACTCTCTGAGTTACTAAGTACATAGGACCTACCTGTGGTTCAGATCTGTGAACTGTTAGGGGTTGACATTATTTGGGAGAAGTAATGTTTTATGCCTCTTCTCTATTTTATTCTCTTGTAAATGTATTTGCTTGTGGCCTCTGTTAGAAGCAGGCTATTTGGCTAATGGGCATTTTGGCAGGATCAGATCACCTGCTTTCAGCGTTATTCACAATCAAATATATCTGTAGGTTATGGTCAGCACTCAACCTGACTTGTTTTTAGCAGTTGATGGTTAACTTTTCTAGCCTGTATTCATTCCTTAGAATTCCTTGGTAACAGGAAGTCACCACGTTGAGCTCTCTTTTTATTAACACTAGTCTCACAATGTGATCCTTAATAGGAATTCTCAGGAGGGAAAAGGAATAGTAATTTTGATTAATTGGAAAAGAAAAAAAAAAACCCAACCCACAAATGATTGTGATAAATACATTTATATTAAATTATTTATTAAGGTGTTTTGTAGAAAGGCTTATACCACTGCTGTTACTATGATACTTGTGCATGATTCACTTCAAGCTGGATTCAATCTGCTTGCTTTTACAACCTTGCTATTTAGAATAGGCATATAAAATTGTTGAGCTTCCTTTTACACAGAGCACAATTTTGTAGGTTTCTTTCAATCACAGAAGGAGCCTGGGATTTTGAACATGTTTTTTCCTATAAATATCTCTAAATGGCAGTGTCTTAGAATTTGTGGGGATGAATGTAACTTTGGAAAATGTTAGGTTGTGTTGCTTAGGCAAATGTATTTCTGCCTAAATACTTTGCTAAAATATCTCAATTGACAGTGATTTAAACTTCAACACAAGCTTTTAATGTGTTTGATTTATGGAAAGGAGAAAGTATGCTCTTGTATTAGCCTTTTTATCATTTTTAGCAATCTGGATCTCTCTGACTTAGCAACACTAATTAAAAGGTATCACCTTCTATTGCAAGAAAGATCAGACTTGTATACTTGGCTTTGGAATCTGATCGTTTTACCTATAGCCCAGTTTCAGTCTGGTAAAACAAAATATAGCTGAATCTTCCATCCAGTTTTGTCTTTGTTGGCTCCATTTAAATTATTTGTGCAGCTAAGGCTTGATGCAAAAAAAAGTAAAATAAAAATTCAGTTCTTTTGTCAGTGGGGTCTCACGGATAGGTCATGTAAACTAGACTGACCTGAAAGTAGTTCTATATCAAAGTTTCTCAAATAGAAAAAAGGAAAGTCAACCAGAACTTCTGAATAATAAGATAATGTAGCAATTCTGGACAGCTCAGTGCTATGCAACAGTTACGTATGTCTCTCTCTCATAGTTAAACTTGTCACCACGCACACTCCCACCCCAAAACATCCCACCATGGAACAGTATTCTGCAAATTTAAGACATGCAGCTTCCATTTCCCTGAGCTTTTTAGTTCTGCTGTAATTTCTGCACCTACTTACAACTGTACTGTTTACCTGTTTTATAAAAATTACTTTTCTAAAATGCTTAAAAACATTCAAACCACTTTTATCTTTGACAAATGCCATGTAAGCTCTAAATCCATAGCAGCTGTGTAGAAGTACATTCTGTGTGGTTTTAGCTTTCTTCCTGAATTTAAGTCATTGACCGCAGAGTCAGGGAAGATTATTTGCAAATGCTGATGGATTCTGGAAGGGGGAGGGGGTAGAAAAATAAACAAAACCTGATTTATAGTTGGTAATTAATGCAGTTGATTTAGTAGAAGAGGACTTAAAACAGTTGTAAGATTTTGCTGTGCATTGTTACAAGCCATTCATAACTGCAAAAGCAGGTGTCCCCTTCTCTTGCTGCTTTCATGAACAGCTGTATAACAGTGTGTTGGGTCCCTCTAGGTGCCTTTCTTTAAGTTCTGCACATCCAGTGTAACAGGTGACTGTCAGCAAACAGTTGAGTCTTTTGTCAGTATGTGTTGACTCCTCGGTATTAAGTTTGTTCAGTTTGTCAACACACGGTTTCGGGGCCTTGAGTGCCAGTTTTCTCATTGTTCTCATGCCGCATTTTCTGTCTTCTTCCTCATTACCTACATCCTTAAGTGATCCACTGTGTACCACTATAAGTAAATTACTGAACGTGATGAAACAATAAAATGTTCAAACTTTCTTTGAAGGCATAGATCCAGGTCGAGGTCCCGTGAACGTCGATCTAGATCCAGAGATCGTGGTCGTGGAGGTGGTGGTGGTGGTGGAGGAGGACGTGAACGTGATAGGAGGCGGTCAAGAGATCGTGAAAGATCTGGTCGATTCTGAGCCATGCCATTTTTACTGTATGTCTGCTAGAAAGTGTTGTAGTTTGACCAAACAAGTTCATAATGAGATTTTTTTTAAAGATGGGCTTCTGAATAAAAAATTTGTAGTGATACAGTATTCTTTGTGTAACTTGTTTCTTGTGGGGGGAGTCTTTTTAACTGTCATTCCTCTATCTTGACAAATACCTGGATTAACTATATGCCTGAGGGAAAGGTGGTAAATGTACTGGAGGAGCACCAGTTTTGGGGTTTGGTTTTGTTGTTATTTTTTTTTATTCGGGTATAATTTGAACTGTTGATGAAAATGTGTGTGTATATAATATAAAATATTATATACATAGTAAAAATAATATACTGCTTAAGAGACAGTTACATAAGTTTCCCTTTTCTGCTATGCTGTCTGCTTATTTAGGTTAGTTTAGGCACATTTAAAAGGAAGGCTGTGCAAAATGCATTTATTTACCAAGTAGAAACGCTTAGTTACAAAAATGTATGTTTGTTTGTTACCAGAAGTCTGTGCTCTGTCTATCAATGTGACTGTGGCATTTACAATAAATCCCATTTCTTGGTGTAAAATCTAAAGCCTATTTACTAAGCACTCTGGAGTAGTTTGAGTTGCTACTCCTAGCTGTGCCAGAGTTGATAGTCCAATTTTTTTATGAATCTTCACTAAATTCCTTTTCTTTGGCTGGAAAGAAAATTGCCTAGTGGAGTGTGAAGAAAGTAAGATTTTTATTGCAATGATTCATAGTAGGCAGGTGAGGGTTTTTTTTTAAAAGAAAAGAAAATGGCAAAACAACAAACCTCATGCTCCATGCAACATGATACATAGGCTCTGTTGAAGGAAATGGCAAGGTCCTAAATACAAGGGCCAAATTTTTTAAGAGACTGACTTTTTTTTTTGAATTTTATTTTCCCTCTATGTTCTCTTGTCATTTAATGAAGAGCGTTTCGTTAACATTCAAGGCAGAGGAAACTAATCGGATGCTGGTGGAAATTTTTATTTTCCACTTTTACTCACTTTATGACAGTCTGAAGTATAATAAAAGCTAATGGGTAGATGGCAGTCTCTTCACAAACAAGACCCCTTTCTGAGTTCTAATTGAATTACACAGTAACTATACATTGTAGGTTGTGTATCTCTTAATGATTTAAAGCTCTAATTGAAATGTTGCTGGAACATCTTGAGAGACATCTTATACAATGGCTGACTTGCAGTTTAACTTCATGTCTCCTTTTATTCAAAGTAATGTAAGAAATTGTGGTCAGTGGTAATATTTCTGCATAATAAAACATATGTACATGAAGCTACATAATACAATATAGCTTTCTGATGAGGAAGAGAATTTGCTAGTGCTTTTTTGGTTCCGAGTTAGATAACTTGTTAAATTACAGATGTATTCCTTGTTTATTACTTAAAGAAAAAGGAAAGAAATAGAAAGGATATTGAAGTGCTACATAGCCAAATTAACAAACCAGCTTCTCTCTGCCTCCAGAATATGTATAAAACTCATTTTGCTCACTGGAACTTGGAGTTAGCAAACAAAATAATACTGAAAAATGAGCTTTTCTAAAAGTCTGCTTTGCCTCTTGCAACTAAATTTTTGCACCAATTCCATTTGAATTTTTGTTCTCACTGGATGGTTTGGTTTGGCCCGAGAGATTGTGGAATTTATTTTGCCAGTAGCCTTTTTAAAGAAATGTATCACTCTATGTGAAGATGGTTTCACTGCTTATGCATTGTTGCAAGTACATATATGAAATGATGCTTTCTTCTCACTTGAAGAAATTGAGCAGTGCCTGGCAATAAATGGCTGAACTGAAACCTGTGGTATTTCTGCTAGGCATTAGGAATTTAACATTGATAATTTAGTTCTTGCAGGATATGAATATCAGGATATGAATCCAGTTCTATTTCATCTTCAGTGAGATTTGGGATTATGAGTCAGATAATTTAATTCTCAAGCTCAAAAGGTGAGGATAGCCTTTCTGGTTTGGGGTTGGGGTTTTTTTTGCTTGTTTTTTTTGGTTTGTTTGGATTTCTTGTTTTGTTTTTTAAACAGTATCTAGTATAATGTGGATACTATTTTTAAAAAGGTTTGAGATTGTTTTTACACAGAGTGATGACAAAAGCTTATTTGCTCTATAAGCAAGCTAGTTTTAAACTAGTATACATGTGTCCCTGTAATAGCTTTAATCTGTTTATTTAAACCCTGTTAAACTGCAGGTTTGGTGGGTTTTTTTTCTTTGCATGAACAAGTAGCAGAAGGTTGATTTCTCCCTCTCTCCTCAATACAGTTTGTCTTGAGAAAGCACTCTTGAATTCCACCAAGTGCATTATTTTATGGTCTGATTGCACAACTACCCCAAAATGAAGCCTGTAACTGGAATATGTCATAATGGGAACTGCAAGCAATGGATTTTACTGGATATTCTAAAAAAAAAAAAAAAAAAAAACAAAAAAACAAAAACAAAACAAACCACCCAACCACAAGCAAATGTGTGCACTGTTCATTACCTGATTGTGTAATGATGACCTAGTGACAGCATTCAGCATATAAACTAACTCATGACATATCTTCAGTTAGGTTCACCTTCTAAGACTATACTACCAGTAAAATTCACCAGTCTTGAAATTTCAACTGCACAAATTTAAACACGTGATCATCCAAACTCTATTGGCTTAACAGTGCAAACCAAGTGGAAATCCTGCCTCCCCCTTCTATTGCTCATAATGTCTTAGAGCAAATTTTATGCCCCCCACCTTTAACCCTCCTGCCCAACTCCCCCCCCCCCGTACCTCCCCCTCCCACCTCCCAATCCCGGGCGCC
>JAAGNO010028382.1:46850-57391 GCA_033439905.1 Ceryle rudis | reverse complement strand
AGTGGCTGCTGTGCTGCCAGCGCACGGGGCCGGCTCAGCCCCAGCTCCTCACCCCCAGCACCCCCAGGTCCTTCTCCACAGGACTGCTCCTAAGAATAATACTGGTTATTAAATAAATACCACACTCATTGGAGAACATGAGTGTTTCAGGCTTGTTATACCTTAAAACATCTTAGGAAAAAAAAAAACAAAAAACAAAACAAAAAACAAAACAAAACAAAAAAAAACCAAACCAAAAACACACCACAAAAAATTAAAAAGAAAAAATAAAATAAGCCTCTTTTTCTTTCCCTGCAGAAACATGACTTAATGCCAGAGGTCACTTACCTGCAACTGTAGAAATCAAATCCTGTTGACCCACTGTGCATTGCCTTCAGTGCATGTGAACTGTATGAGGCTTTAGGGTTTTATTCTCATGTCTTGTTTACCTCCAACACTTTGTTCTTGTGAAGAGCTGTTCTCCAGCATTGGCAGTCTCGTGTCCTTTTATCTCAAAGATATGTGTTATTTTTCTTCTTCAGAACCAATCCTGGCTGTGAAAACCCCCCTGACAACCACTGAAGCTGTACCTGGAGGGGATGCCCTGTTTACTCTTGACCTTACAAAGACCTGTTCTGGCACGTGGTACCTTAATGGCAAAGTCTTACAGGAAAGTGAGACTTACATCATTAAGAGAACTCAAACTACTCACACCCTAATCATAAAGAACATCACCAAGAATGATGATGGAGCAGAAGTGAAATTTGTTGCCAAGAATATTGACGCCAGCACCAAGATAAGAGTGAAAGGTATTTATTTTGATGTTCTTTCTTCTTCCAGTCAAGGGTCAGTTGCTATGATCTCCGGAGCGAGAGGTTTTCACTGATTCCTGGTCTGTATGAAGTACCTGAAATTGCATCATACGAACTAATGTGGGTCCCGGTAATGACCACACTATGACAGCACAGATTTCAGAGTAGGTCAGTCTAGACAGCTGGCTGGTATCTGAAGTAGGACAGTTAATATGAACTCAAGAATTTCTGTGGTTCATGCCCATCTGTCAGTAGATTCTGTCACCAAATCTTACCACTGAATCACCTTAGACCAGTAATTTCAGCCCCAGGTTCACCTAGTCTTTCTGGCTGTAGTAGCCAGAGCATTAATTGCTAACAGGTTTTTTTTTTTTTCTTGGATGTTTTTTGATCTACCACAGAGGTGTATGATGTACAAGTTAGTATCATGTAAGTCAATTTAGCATTGAGAGTTACAATGTGGAGCTTTCCTCCACAAAATGACAGTAAGGGCTGCATCTATCCACATTGCATGGGAAAAGGTAATGAGTAATTAATTCTGGAAGGATGTGTTTGGGTGAAAATCTCTGAAGAAGGCTGCGTAGAGTATTATTAATTAGGAGATAGTGGGGGTTTTGTTCTTCTCGGTGACTCTGTCAGTAAAACCAGATCAAGTCTCCTGAACGGGGAAAAAAATTGCTTGGTACTGACGTGATTGTGAGGGCAGGCACAGGACCCAATACTTCTTCAGACACCCCACAGTCTAGAGCAGACTTATATCAGGGATGTTATCTCACTATTATTTCAAATAACAAAGTAAATTTTTCCTGACAGGTGCTGCAGTGAGATTTACCAACAAGACCAGAGATACAGAAAAAGTCTCTGCTCGGCTGCGGGAAGAAGCCAAACTTCAGGCTGAGCTTTCAGACGCAGAAGCTACTGTGAAGTGGAGGAAAGATGGAAAAGAGCTCAAGACCAGTGAAAAATATGACCTTGAAACTGTAGGGAAAAAGCGCATCTTGAAAATTCGCAACACTGCAGCAGAGGATGCCGGAGTTTATGAGTGTGTCTGTGAAGGGGATAAAGTGCTCTTTCAGCTTTCAGTGAAAGGTATGTGAGTGTCTGGGCTGCTCTGTGTTAATGGCCCTAAGGCAACAGGAGTGAGTCATCAAGGGATAGAAGGAGAGAGTGCTCCAGAGGCAGTGCAGAGAGTTGTGGTCACTCCTTATCAACATCTTACACTGACAGTGTAGACCCAGAGTAGGAGAATTTCTGAGTAGATTTGGGATCAAACAGTGTCTCAGTGCTGCACTTGCACTCACATTCACGCCCTGTTATTTCATGAGACTGAGCTATGGGTAGTGAAACAGTGCTCTTGCAATGAAAGAAATTCAGCCTCAGGGACAGGACAAAGACACACATGATCCAGTGTCTACCTCGTACTTGCTATGTGATATCAGACAAGTCATGGAGGAGCCAGTTCAGCTCTGCTTAATGTTCTGATGGACATGGTTTTCTGTGAATACCGTGGTGTGAATAAGAACAAGCCTTTCCAGGGCACACTGGACGGCTTGACTGGTTGCTATTTGCAAAGTATTCAGGTGGGAGGCTGTCTAGAACAAACAGCAAAATGTAATTTTCTTTTAATGTTTCCCATTTGTTAGATTTGAACCAGGACTGGTTTATAGCTGCCCTGTTGTTCAGCTGTTCTTTTCATGGCTGTCCCTTCCCTCTTGATGGCCTGCTACCTAGCTGGTGGGCACATCCGCTCCCAGAGAAATACTTAGAGTCTTGAACCTTTACCCTGAAACCAATGGCATTAAGCCTCCCCCTTACCAGCCTTCCCATCTGCACAAGCTTTTTTGAACTAGTTCATAGGAGAGTTTCCTCTGTCTTGAATGAGATCAGATTTTGCCTGGAAAGACCAAATATATCTCCAGATCATTCTTCATAGGTATCATCTAGATGTCTGCTGAGGTTCTGAGTATAAAAACAGACCCCAAGACAGTCCAGCCTGTTGACAGACATCATCTGGGGTGTGGTCCATACCCATTTTTGCTTTGAATTGGCAAGTTCACTTTGTAGAGCCATTTCTTTTTGTGTTCTGTCCCGTAACTCACCTCTCACCTTCTTCCTGGCAATGATGACACCATTTCTACAGTGAGTAGATACAAGGTGCTTCATCATCTTATTCTGCTGGCTTCTTGACCTCCTTAGTCACTATAGAAACAACAAAGCCCCAGAGTAATGCGTGCTTCACATTTGAGAAATTGCTTGGTTATTCTCAATGAGCAAACTCCAAAGAGGCACAAAGAGAGTTGAAAAAACTAATTAAACAATGCGACTGCATTTATGGAGGGGAGGAAGTTGCTGCCTACACTTGGCAGCTGTTCTTCATTTTGCTTTTCTTTTTATCTCTCTCTCCCTGCCTCTATAGCATCGTTTTTCACGCTTTGCAAATCTAACTACAGATTTAATTGAAATAGCTGATGGATATTTCCATGTGCTTTTCACTGTAACATGGCTATCAAATGAGCAGTCAATGCTATTATTTTAAAATCTGTGTTGACAGGCTGTAATTTAAACATCTGCTGTTTCTACCTTGGTTCCTGGAGAATTGGCTTTGGTGTATCTCATCCTTGTAGGATGAGGTTCACAAACGCTGTCCCTAGTGGTTTACCCTACAGCGTCGCCACCTTCCCTCTGTTCCTCCTGTAAATCAGACCCAGTTTGCTGGTGAATCATTTGATGTGCAGGTCAGCTGTGTCTGGCACATGGGCATCATGTGGCTGCTGAGACACCACCGTGCTGAGCCACGGCCAGAGGTGTGTCACTTGTTGGGCTTCCTGCCCAAAAAAAGCCCAGCTAGAAAACACACTTGCCATTTATCACTGCAGTCCCTCTACTGCCATGAGATTTCACGTGCCAGGCGTCCTCTGACACATGACCTCCTGCACTGAAACAGGACATCTGAGAAGTCTCGAGACTGCTGTGGTTGTATTTTTCACTCTAGTTTTCAGAGGAAGTGAAAGGTGCATGAATGAAGCCATGTCCCTTTTCTTTCCTTCAAAACTTTTATTCTGTGGGCTAAGTTCCAGTAATGCTGGTGGTGAAGTAGAGGTCTCAGCAGTGTTTGGCCCCTGCAGGCTTCACGGGTTTAGGTGGTTGGGTAGAGGGAGAGGACTGTGGTGTCTTCCAACTGAAGGGAAAGCTTTGCTGTTATGAGTCACTAGAGAAATGAGTAGAAACAGGCCTCAAGGAAAAAAAAAAACAAACAACTTTTTTCCCTGGTTTAAATGCTTCTGGTAGAAGTTCTTTACTCATAGGTATTGCTTCTAATAAGCAGACTTAGTAAACTCTAGAAAACAGGGCTTGGTATGGACCTGGAGATGTC
The DNA here is from genome assembly GCA_033439905.1 of Ceryle rudis. Classification (NCBI taxonomy): domain Eukaryota; kingdom Metazoa; phylum Chordata; class Aves; order Coraciiformes; family Cerylidae; genus Ceryle; species Ceryle rudis. Next base: position 53,227 of record JAAGNO010028382.1, on the reverse strand, counting down.
AAGTGCAAGCTCCTGTCCCTGCCAGAAGCTGGTGATCAGACAGAGACCCTTAAGGACTAGAGCTAGAGAGGCCTTTGACTGCACCATCATGTCCTGTCCTTCCCTTCTCTTTCCCTGTTTGTTTGCTCATTGGCTGTTTCTTAGACTGGGGAAGATTTGGGGCTGGGATTTTCTTCTCCTTTCCTACCTGCTTGGCAAGTCAATTCGCTCTTTATTTTTTAGATCTCTAGACTCTGACGCTATAAAAGTCAGTCGATATTTGTTCCCTACCAAATACTTGTCTGCAATTAAAAGCAATACCACGGACTTGGAGCAATCTAATGTACTTAACCCCGAGGAAACTAAATGTAAAATCCATCCTTGTGGGTGGAGTCTTTGAGCTAGAGGAGGAACCCCAGGTGTTGGTGGGGGTCAGCAACAGTCTGAGAGAGTCACACTTAGAGCTGGTCCAGACCATGAACTGTAAGTGCTTGTTACAGGATCAGCAGTGAAAGCTAATAACTACTTTTGCCAGGCATCCTGCAGAGAGTTGTTAATTTGTATTGTGCAGAATTTTCTTGAAATTAAGGAAGGAATACCAACAAATCCACATACATAATCAAGGCTTTGGTTTTAGTAGCTTTGACTTCACAGTCCCAACACAGTGATTTGATAGTGTGTGTTGTTCTAGAATAATATGTTGAGAAGATGTTTGAATATTAATTCCTTTAGCTGAAATGAAATGGCACTGTGGTTTTAGGCTCACATTTTAAGCTTGGATATTGTTGCTGATTTAAATCTTTGCTTGGAGGCAAATAATGACTCAATTATTCTACTACATGTTAATATGGTGACAGATTTACTGCTTCTCTTCTATGCAGCAGTTAATTTCCAGGAAGAAATTTTCTTTTAATTTCAGTCCTACGTGATACCTGTATAGATTTTTAATTTAATATAATTTAATTATCTAGGTTACATTTTAACCTTTTTTAGAATCAGTTTATTTGCCAGGTGGTTACAATACAATGACTGAATAACCTTCATTGCTTTCCCACTAGTTTGTTTATTTCATTTATTTCCTCACCTCTCTCAGATATTTTGTTGAAGCCCTGTTGCTCCCTCTCCACTTGCCTCAGCCTCCTGTGTGGTCTGTGTGCTCTGAATCAGGCTCTGAGAAACCTGATTTAGTGGGAGGTGTCCCTGTCCGTAACAGGGGGCTGGAACTAGATGATCTTTAAGGTCCCTTTCATCCCAAACCATTCTATGATTCTATGGATTATAAAGGCTGGAAATTTGGCTGCTTCTGCATTAGAATCTAGTAATTAAATCCATAAGTAGACACGCATAATATAACTCATGAGGAGTGGCTGAGGGACCTGGGGTTACTCAGCCTGGAGAAAAGGAGGCTCAGGGGAGGCCTTCTGGCTCTTCTCCCAAGGAACAAGCACCAGGACAAGAGGAACCGGCCTCAAGTTGCACCAGGGGAGGTTTAGGTTGGACCTGAGGAGCAATTTATTCCCCTTGAGGGTTATCCTGGGCTGCCCAGGGCAGTGGTGGCGTCCCCATCCCTGGAGGTTTTTCAAAGCTGTGTAGATCCAGTTCTGATGGACACAGTTTAGTAGTGATCTGGAAGTGCTGTGTTAATGGTTGGGCTCAATGGTCTTGAAAGTCCTTTTCAAACAGAATTATTCTACGATTCTGTTCTAAACATGCATGTTTGGTCTTACATCTGTGTTAGATACTAAGCTACTATAAGTGTATGTATTTACTGCTGCCTACACAATTCTTTACCAGCTTTGTGGGTCTATATTTTGTTTCAGCACTTGCAAAGTTCATAAACAAAGACAGAAGTGGAGGAGTTGTCCGCGCTGCTGCTGGAAAACAGGCTGAATTTGTTTCTGAGACTTCCGAGGCCAACATCATGGTGAAGTGGTACAAAGATGGCAAAGAAATCACAGCCAGCAAGAAGTTCACCATGGAAGATAAAGGAAAACTGCATAAACTTGTGGCTTCAGCTGTGACGAAAGAAGATGAAGGAACATACATGTGCAAAATAGGAGATGACACTCTTGTTTTTGATTTAAAAGTCTCAGGTAGGTTTGCGATGCTAATGTGGGATCAGAGTCTGTGTTAGAAACTCGGGACTTTGTTCATTATACTTGTCTTACCTTGTAAATCACCAGATTTGGGGGCCAAGATTGCTCTGCACTATGTCAGAAACTCTGCCCCTTACTGTGGTCTGTACGCAAACTCATAATATTGGCAGATAATATAGAGTTGCTGTTACGTAGCCAAGTCAGCACAAGATCTTACTAGGTTTGGAGTCATGATGCAAACACCACGCTGGCTGAGCAGGTCAAGAGCCACATCTGGCCTTTATTCTTCTCATTCAGCATGTACATCATCTTTGAACCTCCTGACAGAGGTGGTCCTAAAGTCTTAGTGTGAAAGACTTGTGTCCTCCTTTGACAAGTCGAACTCCTGATTTTGAGAGTTAAGTATCTCCTGCTGTTCCCAAAGGACACTGTGATCTTGGAGACCTCTCCCTATGGTACTACTGTAAGTGAAGCCATTAGTTCATGGCACGTGTCCATCAGCGTAAAGCACGTGCTAAAGCACGTGGCTGTCCCATCAAGCCCAGAAGAGAAGGGCTTGTCAGTGATGTGTTCCAATCCAGGATGGAGCCAGAGTATAAAATAACACATTTTTTCTGTGAAATTCAATATCTGTGAAATTCAACTGATTCAGTTTGCGTAGGCTGGTGGGAACCTCTCTTCTAAAAATGGTGTCCTGGCTTATGCCTGGAGCCTAATTTTTAAGCCAGTCCTAAGGTACAAATTAAAACCTTACTGAAGCTTCTCATGGCATGTCTACATGCTGCAATACAATGCAATTTAAGAAAACTAATAACTGAGTGCTTGTGACCTTTACTGGTGCATCCGTATTGCTATGATGCTGTCCATCAGCTAACTGATCACTTGTCAGAGCTGATTAATCTAGCACTGTTCTTGAGTGATTGGTACAGGGCTTACTGAACTAGAGGGATTGCTTCCAGTTTACAAACTGGTGTTTGCTCAGGTATTCATCCTGCATCTCGCCTCTGATTCTCTCTGTCTGAGTGTTCAACATGATGCAATTTCAATGTGAGTGCCCCATCCTTGGAAGTGTTCAAGGACGGGTTGGAAGGGGCTTTGAGCAACCTGGTCTAGTTGAAGGTGTCCCTGCTCCTGGCAGAAGGGTTGGAACTAGATAATCTTTAAGGTCCCTTTCAATGCAAACCATTCTATGATTCATAGTCCCTGACTTTACCCATTGAAAAATTGGTCTAAAGGAGCCAACCAAGCTCGGTCTGAACCGGTCTTCATGGGGCAATTTGTAGAATTTGATTTATACTGTATGATAAGAGCGATCTAAGATGGATTTAATATGTGCTCTGGAGCTGCAGCCGTCTGATCATCAAGTACAAAGGAAGGCTGCATGATTACCCAAGGCTGGATACCTAACTTTTTGATGACTAGGTGCAGGTTAGGTGAAGCTCACTTGTAACTCCTGTGACAAAACATCACAAGGCTCAGGCAATGAAAACTGGTATCTGTTAAAGAACTGCCTATTTTTTAATGAAATATTTATTCTCTGATGCCACAGACGTGCCTGGCATGGGTGTAGTGTAACAATTGTCCTTGGGATACTCAGTGACTGAAAGCAGCAGTTGCTGCTGAAAGAAATGTAATACTAAGCTAAGGTTGGTTCTAACCATCAGCCTGCTCATCAGACAAGGGCTGCCTTGATGGCATGAAGGGTATGAAATCCCTGATATGCTCCTCAAATATTGCTCATTACCTTAGGGATAGGGTGTGTCGAATAGGTTTGCTCACATTTTACATGTAAGGTGGCTGTCTCCACTTATTTAGTTGCCTTCACTTTTACCTTTACAAATACAGTCGCCAAAACTGATAAAACCACCGTTTTGTTGCCATGTACGTGACGTGCCCTGTGTGTACCTGCACCGCTCATGCACGTGGCCACCAGCCTGTGCAGTCAGCAGAGTTTGGGCTGAGGTAGCAAAGCAGGAACCTCTACTGCTTGAGCTATGTGAGTTGTGAGCAAGTTGCGAGTTCTCTGTCATGAAGGCCACTTTCAGCAGAAAGATGTGACTCTGTTGTCTCATATATTAGCTTAGTTCTCTTGAAGTTGTAGAATATCAATACAAGATATAAAGTGAGATTATCCCAGATGTACCCTGACCTTGTCTGAGGAAGAAATAGTCCAGTGGGACTGATAGTGTGAGCATGGGGCTGCAGGAAAGGGCTCAGAAACATTTAAAGAAGTCTCCTTATCACTTCTAACAAGATTTTCTGAGACTTCCTAAATCTTTTTCAGAGCTGTTTGTGTACTTGGGCATCAATACATATCCCCCGGAGTTTGCTTGATATCAGAAACAAGGAGCTGTGATTAAAGTGTCCACAACTTGAGGGTATCAGCTTGATTTAAAAGATCCAGAAGGGTGAAGGAGAGATGAATGTGGTTGTAACTGAGAGCAATTATCTGAAGATCAGAGAAGAATTTTGCACCATCTATCAGAAAGTCGGTCATCAACATTCATGTGTGTGATGAGACAAGAGATGTGGATTAAAGCCCACATTAGGCTCTATGGTCTCATGATGTTGGGCCAAGTTCTGCTCGTGGCTCTGTGCACATACAACTCCGGTAACAGAAACCACTGCGTCTGTGCTCTGTAAGAGCTTTCACGCCTGGCTTGTGAACAGGATGCAGAAAATAGATGCACATGAGCTAAGTGAACACAGGCAGGCATAGATCCACATCTATCTAGAACGTAATAAGGTCACTGTGTAGACCTAATAGACCGATATAGTTTAAAGGATTCATCAATACCCAGCACCTAAACTGGAGACCATTCTGTACTAACAGCCTGGGGAACTAGAAACCTGGACAATGGACTCCCCAGCAGAGGTAATGCTGCTGTGTCTCAGGAGGGACTTTGCTGACTCGTGACGACAATTTGTTGCCATGACTGTACATGACATGTACAGTCCCTCGTAGTTGCATTGCACTCATAGTACCATGTACACACATGTACATTTACACCTGCAGCGGTGAAACTGGGTGACCCAAGCATGACTGGCAATGAAATAATGATCAGTAATTACTGTATCTTAACTTTGTGCTGATAAGCCTGAATCAAGACATCAACTGCTTTCTCTTTCTCTTTCCAGATGAAGCTGTTAATTTTGTTAACAAGCCCAAAACAACTCCAGAAATATCAGTCAGTCCTTCTGAAAACCTGGAGCTGGTGTGTGAGGTGTCAGCAGCGAGCGGAGCTGTGGTATGGAAGAAGGATCAAACTGAGGTGAAGCAGGACCAGAGGACAACTGTTGTCTCGCAGGGGACACAACGCAAGCTCATCATCAAGAAGGTGACAAAGCAAGACCAAGGGAGCTATACCTGTGAAACGAAGGATGACAGAACAACATTCCAAGTCAAAGTTAAAGGTGAGAAAATGATAGAACTGACAAAGAAAAAGGAGTATTCCATTTTGGGTAGTATCTTACATTTGGAGGATGATCTCACAACCTGTCTGGGTTGAAATACCCGAGGAGTAGGACTTGATTTTTCAGTCAGCTATCATATCAACAGTTTGTATGCACACTTTTGTATCCATGACTAGTTTTAACCAGGAAAAAAGAAAAAATATGGGCAAGGATGATAACTTCTGCACCTCTCACAGTTAACTGGTGTGTCTGCAGAAAAACTGAAGAAACACAATGTGAAGCCGTAGGAGAGCTGTAGGGACAGATAAAAGGGAAGGGGGAGGTGTCTGAAGAGCTCATATTAGGTGGAGAATTTGAGTGACTCAAAGAGAAAAAGAGCAATGGTTCCTGGAGATGAGGATATGAGGACTCTTCCCTTCTGACTCTCTGGAAGCCTGGGGAGACATAGTAAGAGAAAATGAGAGAAGAGGAAGGAGGGTTCAGGCAGTTGAAGTTGGTCTAAGTCCCAGGTTAAAATCAGTGCTCAAATTGTGAGTTCTTTTATAAGTTTATCCCAGAATTCCTTTACGCTTCTGTCAGCAAAATAGAAAAGAAGGTGCTCTCTTGTCAAAATGGGTCATCATGATACTACCTGTTGGGGTAACTATAGTAAAATAGGGGGAAGGTGATTAAGCACTGCAGAAGACAATTGCAAAAAGCTGTGTGTGACTATTGTGGCTTTGTTACAGAGACGGAAGATGTGTTTACAAACAAGAACAAGGTACAAAAGGAGGTGAAGGCTGTGCTGACGCAGAACGCCATGCTGAGTTGCGAGGTGGCCCAAGAGAAGACCGACGTGAAATGGTACAAGGAGGGGAAGCTGATCACCTCGAGCAAGAAGTTCAAGGT
>JAAGNO010028382.1:0-17031 GCA_033439905.1 Ceryle rudis | reverse complement strand
TCACTGAATGAGCTGTTCTTCACCCTGTCCTTCCAGAGCCTGCCAATCTAGTAGATAAACCGGTGTGATGAGCCAAAAAATGTCAATGCTACTACTCACGTCAACCATAAAAGCCTTTTCTCCTTGTATTAACCTACTTTTTTGCCTTCCAGAACTGAACATTGGCATCACCAAACGGCTGAAGAACACTGAAATCCAAGAGGGAGAAGATTGCACTTTTGAGTGTATTTTGTCCCATGAAAGCATCGATGACTTCAGCTGGACACTGAATGGGAGCAAAGTGGAAAGTGGAGGGCGATTTAAAACCTCTAACATGGGTCGGAAATATACGCTCCATATCAAAAGCGTGATTCCTGATGATGCTGGGGAAATCATTTTCACTGCCCGTGGCCTAACCTCCAAGGCTTCTCTGGTCGTCAAAGGTAAGGAGATCAGAAAGGTTCTGGAGTTTGATGTCTGGGTCTTTTCATAAGGTACATCATTACAGTGTGGAGGCGAACTCTTGTTACGATCAAAAGACCTTTCTCTGTGATCCTCAAAACACTGACTTGTTTTCTTTTTTCCTTCAGAACAAATGAAAGGCTGAAAATTTTATCGATATCTGAGAATTGAAGAATACACTGGGTAGTAATTTAATTTTACAGACAATTACTGCCCAGACTCTGTGTGTCTGAGATAATCACCCAAGGCTCCCTGGGTAGTCAGTGGAGAGAAGAAATAGGTAGTTTCCAGACATGGTCCACCATCCACAGTTAGACCTATTTAGGAGAAAATATATTGTTCTTTGAAGTGCATTGCCTGTACTTTGCAGATCACTGCTGGTTGTAGTGGTCCTGGAGTGAGTGCCTCTACAGCAAAGAAAGATGTCTGTGTTTAGTGTGCACTTAGAGTGGGATGAATCTCACCTTCAGTAGCTTCAGTGATGACAAAATGACAACTCCTGAAAAGATGCCATTGGAAAAAACGCTCAGTTCCTGCAATTGCTACATGCTAAAGAGCAAGGCTGCTTTCCCCCTCCCTTCCCTAACAAAACATGAACCATTCATTGGGGAATGTGAAAACTTGAATTTGAATTGCAGACCGTATAGCGATCATGACTTTTATTCAAAGCTCACTTTGTTGTTTTGTTTTGTTTGTTTGTTTTCTTCAGAAAAACCTACTGAGGTTACAAAACAGCTGGAGGATAAAACATCAGCAGTGGGGCAGGACATCAGCCTGAGCTGTGAATTGTCAAAACCCGATGTGAGCATCAGGTGGTACAAGGATGGCAAAGCCATCCGCAAAAGCCAGAAGTATGACCTGCACCAAGAGGGCACACGGGCCATTCTGATCATCCATGATTCCACAGTCAAGGACAGTGGGGAGTACACCTGTGAGACAGAGGTCTCCAAAACGACAGCCAGGATCACAGTGCAAGGTCAGTCAAAGCCAACACAGGGGCTGGTGAGTACAGAAGCTGGGATAAATATCCACAACCCATGGGAGATGCCCTTCTCTTCTATCTCCCTAAACAGGATCAAATTTCAGTTTTAAAAAAATATGATGGACTAAAAGCTTTTAAAGAAACCTCTGAAAAAACACCTTGTAGGTTCTGAAGGATCTTATGTGCTACGTAATGAGTCAACCAAAACTGTCAGTTTGAATTAGTCTCTTGAATATGTGGTCTGCAAGATGAGACCTCACCAGTACCTGTACTGGTGTACAAACTTTCTTGGAAATAATTTATCCAGTCTGTCCTGTGACAGAAGGCTTTGGTGATCTTCCTGGATCTGTTCCATCTGATAGGATGAGAGGAAATGGCCTCAAGTTGACCAGGGGAGGTTTAGGTTGGACATGAGGAAAAATTTCTTCCCAAAAAGGGTTGTCAAGGCCTGGCCCAGGCTGCCCAGCTCAGTAGTGGAGTCCCCATCCCTGGAGGGATTTAAGCCCTGTAGATGTGGTGCTGAGGGACCTGTTTTATTGGTGAAATTGGGAGAGTTAATGGTTGGACTTGATGATCTAAGGGTCTTTTTCAACCTTAAATGGTTCTATCATTCTATATTCTGTGATTCTTCAAGTGGAGGCAGAAGGGAGTCAAGGCCACTCTGTATGGTCAGGACTTGTTTGGGTAACAAATCTGTCTCTCTTCTTGTTTGTTTGTTTTTTGTTTTTTTTTCCTTACAGAAAAACCTAATTATTTTGTCAAGGAACTTTCAGATCTGAAAATTGATGAAAGTGGAACGGCAGTTTTTATGTGCCAGAGTGAGAGAGCTGCCTCCTCTGTGGTCTGGAGGAAAGGCATAGCTGAACTCCGGGCTAGCAAGAAATACGAGATCTCACAGAAAGGACAAGTCCTTCAGCTGACCATAAATAACCTGGAGAAAAGTGACAGCGACACTTACTCCTGTGACATTGGGGATGCCCAGTCCAGAGCCAAGCTCGTTGTACAAGGTATGCATGAGAGGAACATGAGTGGACATCCTGTTACCCCAACAAGACACGTTATGTGCACAAGCATATCTATATCACAGTATGTTGGTAGCAGATCCACTGATTTCTGGTGTCATTCATGTTGTATATACGTGGCACAGGACAGGTGGACAAAAATATAGCAATGTGAAGGTGGACATGCAGAGCAATTTGTAAATTTGAAGGAATTACACCTGGAGTACTTTGGGTGTAATTTAAAACCCAAAATGCTGGTGTGAGGAGAGGCTAGTGTTCTGTGTGAACACGTGATGGACAGGATTCAGAGTGCAAGCTGTTAGAGGTGGGAGAAATTATTCTCTCTCCATGTTTTTCCTCCCTGTCCCTTGATGTCTTTTTCCAGCAGCAGTTTCTAGGAGGGTATGTGTGAATGAGTCATCCAGGGGCCATTAAGTGCTTAATGTTCCTCTGCACCTGAGAGTTGAAGGGTACAACCCAATCATTGCATTAGGAAGAGTGTGGCCAGCAGGTCAAGGATGGTCCTCCTCCCTCTCCACTCAATCCTAGTGAGGTCACCTCTGGAGTTTTGTATTCAGTTCTGGGATCTCCAGTTAGAGAGACAAAGAGCTACTGGAGAGAGTCCCACGGAGGCTATGAAGTTGCTGAGGGGCCTGGAGCATTTCTGTGCCCAGGAAAGGCTGACAGCCCTGGGGCTGTTTAGCCTGGAGAAGAGAAGACTGAAGAGGGGATCTGATCAATGCTGATCGAGAGCTAAAGGGCCCTGGGGAGAAAGAGAATGGGGCCAGACTCTTGTCAGTGCTGCCCAGAGAACCTGGAGCAACAGGCACAAACTGGAACCCAGGAGGTTCCATCTGAACATAAGTAAAAGATTGTTTGGTGTGAGGGTGTGGGAGCCTGTCCCGGGCTGCCCAGAGAGGTTGTGGAGTCTCCCCCTCTTCAGAGATTCCAAACCTGCCTGGACAATGTCATCCTGGGCCCCCTGCTCTGGGTGACCCTGCTGGATGGAGCAGGGGAGTGGCACCAGATCATCTCCAGAGGTCCCTTCCAACCCCTACCATGCTGGGATTCTGTGACTCTGCGATTTCGATATGAAAAGTACAACTGAGCAGCTTTACTGTTACAGGCAGTAAATGAGCTGGCGTGGCCAACACTAACAGCAGGGCAGTGCTGAAGGGGACGGAATGAGCTTGAGTTGTTACTGTCCCTCACAGTTCCCTTACTGAAGCCCCAACTGGGAGAAACCCTTGAGCTGATATTGATGGAAAAATGAAGAGGATGGGAGGAAAAATTCAAGAAGAGTGACATGAAGATGCAGTGGCATTGTCCACTTAATTATTATAGTTAGTTATTAAGGACCAGGGTGTAAAGCTAGACTCTTCCACCTCTGGTCATCTGCTAGAGAAACCTCGAGAAGCAAATTCCAATCATGGCCTCAACATCTGAGCTACTCAAATTCACTGGCAGGTTTCTAACACCAACTTTTCTGAGTGGGGAAAAATACTTCTCTGTCACAAAGAAATCAAAATTCCCTGTATTGGTTTTGTAAGTAGGAGCAACATCAGATGTAACTTTGTATACAGTGTTAACCTTCTTTTATTTATGTATAGTTAGGTGTATATCTGTATGAACAGGTGTTCAGGGCTGTTGTGTTGTTTCTATGTACTAAATCTGCAGTGAGTAACTGTCTCCACTTCCCACTGGCTTTATGGCTGGACTAAGCTCGAAGAAGGTGGAGGCTGGGTGGTCCTATCCCATAGAAAACAAGTTATCTTTGCTCTAGAAAAGCAGAGGTGTTGTCATGGGAAGGATCATTTGCTTAGTGATGTCTAGAGCCCAGTGATGTTGTCACACCCACATCCTTCCAGCCTTTCCAGGTAGTTCTATTAGGAGGAAATTTGTAACACTGGATTTGCATTGTACTGGCTGCTTGTTCTGCTGTATGTGTTCTGGTGCTTTCAAGTTGTCTTCATCCTATTTTGGTGTGTGTCCTGTATATACTATCTTCCTGTGAATGGTTTTTCTGCTCAGTAACAGGGGAACTGTGTTTCAGTCTTCTGAATCATGAACATGATTCTTCCATGAAATACTCACATGGGAAATCTTGGAGTTTTCCATATCAATTTTCATGCTAGAAACTGAAGGTTCCAGTAATTGATGTATCTATGTTCCTTTCAGGCCAGAAAGTGCTAATAACAGAAGACCTGGAAGATGTCACTGTGTTAGAAGGAGAATCTGCCATGTTCAAATGCAGAATCTCTCCCGTAGACTATAGCAAAGTGCAGTGGTTTTTGGATAAAACCCCACTCCATACCAATGAACTTAATGAGATCCAGTCTGAGCCTGGTGGATATCACTTGCTAACGTTGAAAAAACTCTCACTGAAGGACTCGGGGGTCATTACATTTGAAGCTGGTGATAAGAAAACATCTGCCAGTTTGGTTGTTAAAGGTAATCCAATCATAAAAAAAACCTGCAGGAGAGGAAAGAATGCATAGAAATAAATGTGAGTTAATGTGGGTAGGTGGGGAAAAAAGAGCGAAAATGCTACAAACTTGGCCCCATCGTATGTGTATCTGTATATGTTCAAGAATAGCATTACCTATATAATGAAGCTAGGGCTGAGGAATGAACTCTTTGTAATCCCAGACAACTCTGTTGGACCCTAGATGGGAATGTGATAGGTAGTGATGGTATGTTGAATGTTGTGTCCAGTTTTCCTTCAGCTGAGCTGATAGGTTGATGATAAAACAGGTCAAGTTAAAAAAAAAAGTGCAACCAACAAGTTTTTAATTTATTTTTCATTGTTTGAAAGGCAAAATTGTGTGTGTTCCCTTCCAGTCATTCTTGACAATCTGAAAGAGTTAAACTGAGGTTGGATGGGGCTTTGAGCACTCTGGTCTAGTGGGAGGTGTCCTTGCCCATGGCAGGGGGGTTGGAACTAGATAATCTTTAAGGTCCTTTCCAACCCAAACTGTTCTATGATTCTACGAGCTAAAATTGCAGCATTAATCTACTTCTGTAGCAAGGAAATAACATGAATGTCAAGCAGCCCTAAAGTTCAGGATCAGAGTTCAGGATTCTTACTGGAAACATAAATATTCCTTGTTACCCAGAGTTGTAAAACATACAGTCTCCACTGTGTCAGATGATATTCCCAATCTGTTCAGAATCATCACATTTCTTGCAAAGAGCTTTTTGTTGTTGTTGTTGTTGTTTTTGTTAAATTTGAATATTTGCCCAAATTTTGGTGTGCTACCGAACTACAAACAAATTTTTTCTGAAGGCAAATGAAAGGTCTTATTTGAAAAAGGCTGATTCCTTTTTGGTAACAGAAATATGTGATGCTATAGGACCAAAACCAGGCTTTAGTCTCCTGACTGATGGGATTTTTATGAATTAAAAAGCATTAAGCTGGGCGGGGATAAGAACTACCTTGGCCAACTTAGCTATAGGTATCTGGCTTAGGCTACTTCTATAAGCTGTGTAGAAAGACAAGTGCTTCCAGAGAGCAGTTCATCTCCTCTGTCCTAATGGCCTATTTTGGAAGTGACTATCTGGTTTCTGGAGGTGTCTGTCATCTTCCAGTGGTTATAAAGCATCCAACATGACCAGTCTGATCCATCTGCCTGGTGTTTGGAGGACTCATACTAATGAGAAGACACCTGCTCTAGATGACTGGCTTGGAGAAATCTGTATTGCACCTTGCTTCATGCAGAATTAACTTAATAAGATTCAAATTAATCAGCTCGCATGGAAAAAGGCTTAAGAAAATTGTGCCTTCATCTTCTTCCTATTTAGCAAGACATGAGAGATCTTATGTTCTTCAACAGGGACATTATTGTTTCAGTTTCTCCCAGACGGCTTTGGGTATTTACTAAACAACACTTGATGGCATGACTGGTGCCTTCCTGAGGGCTTTACACCCAATTATTTGTTATTAAACTTGACTTGTAGTTTTGATACAAGTAATCTTCAATGTAAATCGCACAGATTACTTGTGAAGTGAAAAGCCACACCTCTTCTGAAACATCTCAGATGGTTTTTATGTGATTCTAGAGAAGCCCTGCATCTTCACAAAGGAGCTGGTTGATACTGAAGTCACTGAGGGAGAGGATGTGATCCTTCACTGTGAAACCTCCAAATCAGACAGCCCTGTAAAGTGGTACAAAGACGGGAAGAGCCTTAGGAATTCTTCCAAGTATAACATCAGCCGGTCGGGATTTGAAGCCAAGCTTGTCATTCACAGGGCAGAAGAAAAAGACAGTGGCAGATATGAGTGTGAGGCTGGAGCAGCTAAAAGTAGTGCGGTTGTTACTGTCAAGGGTAAGAACATTTGGAGTGATGGTGTGGGTCCTAACTTGTCATCTAACACCAAGGTCAGAGTAATACATTGGAATGATAAAAACGTGAAACTACACTGAAAAGGAACCACAGTGCAGGAGAGGTTCTCATCAAGTCATCCAGAACAGCACCCAGAGAGACGAGAGATTATGAAACAAGAAAATCCTTCATCTCACATTATTTAGCTCTCTGAAAGTTAAGTGTCTAAGCTCTCTGGAGCAGAAAGCAATGGGTCAGTAGAGAACAGTGGGCATCTCTTTAGGAGATCCACTCAGCCGAAGAGGTAATCCAGGCAAAGACCTTCTGAAGCTATCTCCACTCATGTCCCTCTCCCAGGAGGGAACTCAGACACCCACATTTATCTGGGTAATTGCTTTAGGCAGCCAAATTTATAGAGAATAACACACCCAAAAGAGCGTGACCAGGCGGGAGGTGTAATCTAAAGGGTTGCATTCTGAGCTGACACAAAAGTTCTCATCTCACGTGAGATGTTAGTGCACTTCCCCGAGCACGTTGGGTAAGCACCACATATGTTAGGTAAGCATAGGGTCTGAGCATGTCAGAATTGGGCTCATCTACTACCCACATTATAGTCGCTCCTGCCTGTCTTGAGTCACTGCCACAGTCAGAGGAGAAGCTCAATTTCTGTGAGCAGAATTGCTCATTCACACAGTCAGGTTTGAGCAGGTACAGGGAAGGTGTCAACGGCACAGGCTGCATGTAGCCTGACCAGGGGATGTCCTGTGTTCAGCCAGTATAACACACTTGGGAAGGGCAGATTGGAAGATGCACCTGGCTTAGAGAATTCAGTGTGAATAGAAAGCAGTTGGGTTGGTGGAACAGTCAACCTGAACCCCAGAGCACAAAGAGGGAAGGGAAACTGCTCACAGTGTTTATATAGAGCACAGAGAAACAAGCCAGCTTGAGGCTGTGATCTGCTGTGTGAGTAAAAAGACCTTGGTGATGTAATGAAGAAGAGAGGTGATGATTAATTGTCTCAATTTTCTGTGTCTTTCTGTAGCACTAGGATATTTTCCCAATACCCATCACACACAAAAGAAAGATCTGTGTTGACGTCAGTAGAATCTGGATCTCACCCATGCTGAAGAACAATTTTCTGTTAGAAAACCCTCTGCATTTGTAACATTACACAACATTCACACAGCAGCTCTATTTCCCTCTTCATGGAGTCTGGGTGGATGCAGGATTTAAACACACAGATTCAGACCACCAGTAGATGTCGAGTCAAGCCATAAAGGTGCCTCCCACAAATGACACTGTTGTAGCTTTCCTTTATCTATTAAGAACAGCAGAAAGCAAAAATAACAAAATAAACAAAGAAAAAACCCTCCAAAATTTGGTTGCACTGAGTATCCCAAACTAGAACTAAAAGGGGAACAGAAGAATAGGCTGCAATTTTTCAATAACCATGTGACAACTGCATTATAATTCAGTAGCTGACTTGCATATTCATAAGGCAGCAGAAGACAGGAAGAAATTGAGAGTTTTTCTCATGATTTGAGGGGAAAACTCTTCAGCTGAGGTTCTGTCCCAATAATTGCCATCCTTACATTTAAAGCCTTGAATTCCCAAGCTGTGAGAGAGCCCATGCAAGAATCTCCACAGGGATCCTTTCACATGCAGCTGTGCTTTCCTCTGTGTTTGCTCTGTGCTGGTTTTAAGTCTGCATTTGTGTCGGATAAAAACACATTGTGGGTTTTTTGTTTTGTTTTGGGGGTTTTTTTTAATGAAAAATCAATACTGCTGGTCATGACAGAAAGTGCTTTGCCATTTCTCTGTGTCCTCTGTTATGTGTGTGTTGACCCCACTCAAGTTTTACATGTTTTTTGCCCAGTAGTCCAGCTCTGACCACCCATCTGCAACACACTGTGTCACTGAAGCAGTGAAGCATCTGCCTCTAATGTTAATAATGACAACACAGTAGTAGCAGCTATGTCTTCAATAGTGTGGGGAGTGGGTAAAAGGAAAATAAGCAGATGGTCTCAAATATATATATATATTTGTATTTTTGCTACTGTAATGTGCCAGCAGCCAGATGTGAGTTGTCAGAATCTGTTTACTCTGTGCTAGTGCTTTTCCATTCCTGTGGTTTTCTGTCTCAATAATGAAGTCTGAAACAAACAAAAAAACAGCAAGGAACAAACAAACCAAACCAAAAATTTATTTCCAATCTGTTTCCATTTCTTTTTCAGAAATACCAGTTCTTTTCAAGCGAGAGCTCCAGAACGAAGAGGCTAAAGAAGGAAAACAAATCAAGTTGACCTGTGAGCTCAGCAAACCCGGTACCCCAGTGAAATGGATGAAAGGAGACACTGTTCTCTATGCCAGCGAGAAGTATGAATTTAAGCAGCATGGGACGGTGGCAGAGCTCATTATTCAAGATGTCCAATCAATAGATGCTGGGGACTATACCTGCACTGCTGGGGAACTGAAGACCACTGCTCGGGTGAAAGTAAACAGTAAGCAGAGTTAGATATGTTGCCCCACTTTCTTAATGTATTGCTTAATGAAATCTCTATTAAAAAAAATACCAAAACAAAACAAACCAAAAACCTCACACAGCACTGCGGTGGTTCCATCTACAAATTCATAGGGTAAAATTTAAAGGTAGTATTGCATACTTGTAAGCATCTGTGCATACTTCATTCATGTCAACTCATGTTATACATCTGGGATTGAAATCTGTAACATCCCACTGAGCAAAAACTAAATAAGTGCAGAGGGCTCATCTTCTATACCCTACATGCCATACTTCCTGACCTATTAGCTACTTTCTATGAGTGTGATTAAGACTGGAGTTAAAGATGGAGACCAGGAGCGTTGGAACACAAGAACATGAAAGCATAAGTTCATTCCCTGGTAAATTGCAGGTGGCCAAGTGATTAATTTTTAGACCCCTAAACTCCCCCAAACATTTTTCTTTAAAAGTTTCCAATGCCATCAGCACTTTCCAATGCCCTTAAACCAATAAAGTGAAAACTTGGTTTTAAGAGGTGACAGCTGTCATGGGGCACTTGCTGTACAGGAGGCCAAGAGGGCATGTCCTAATCTGTGGTTCTGTGTTCTAGCTGTGCCTGTCCTTTTCAAACAAGCCCTGGAGAACACGTCAATGGAAGAGGGGAACTCTGTCTCCTTGCGCTGCGAACTGACAAAAGCTGATGCCACTGTGGTGTGGAAGAAGGGAGAAGCCACACTCCAGGCAAGTGCCAAATATGAAATGAAGCAGAAGGGGACAGTGGCAGAGCTGGTGATTCATAATGCAGAGCCAGAAGATGCGGGAAGATACACCTGTGACACTGGAGATCAGCAGACCACAGCCCAAGTCAAAATCCATGGTAGGAATAAGACACCTGCTTGTGACCATTTGTTGTTGTTCTTGCCATGGTCCTGCCAGTTCCTGCGCATTTATAGTGAGTGCTCAGGAAAAAAAAAAAAGGGGGATCAGTACAAACAAAAGGCAGCTTTGGCTGGGTCCATTACGTTCTCTTTTTTTCTAGGACTTCATGCTAAAACATAGCAATTAAATATACCTGATAACAAGATATCTTTCCTTGCCTCTGAAATAACTTTTCTGCTTTCTGTTCTGGACAGAGGCACTTGTCTCAGATCTAAGCTGGAAGGTAAGAAGGGCCTCACCTACACATTTTGTTAAAGAACATGCAATTCTCTTCTGTACTTTCTCCACAAGATTTTTATTCATCTCTGACCACCAGCATTTGGGCGGCAGAAGGATAATTACCTTGATATTGTAATTGCTGGGAAATAATTGGTTTTGTTTTGTTTCCTCCCAAACTCATGGTGTGCTATTGTAAATGCGAGTAGACTCGTGGAAGTACAGGTAGGTCAGAGCTCATTAGCTGTGTCAAGAGAAATTGGTTTGGTTCTAAGTCGCATATGAGGTCGTCAGTGGGTAATGGTGCTACTAAAGTAAAATGAGAACACTTCATTCCTCAGCCACCTCGGTGCTCATCAAAGAAAAGCTGAAGAACGTGGAAGCTGTAGAAGGTGGGACAGCCACCCTGCAATGCCAGCTGAGCAGAGAGGCCCCCGTGGAGTGGAGGAAGGGGCACACTCTTCTCCGGCCAAGTAACAAGTACAGGATGAGGCAGGAGGGCACAGTGTCTGAGCTGCTGATCCATGATCTGGACCCAAAGGATGCTGGAGACTACACATGTGTAGTGGGGAACCAAAAAACCACAGCAGCCTTAACAGTGAATGGTAAAATGTCAAAAATAACCTGTGAAGCTGTGGAACGTTTTAGTCCATCTCTCCCCTCCTCCTTTCTGTATATTCCTTCACAACACTTACCCTCATGGGCTGCCTCTACTCGTTTTGTCCTTCCACTTTTTCATGTTGCCGTGTCTCTCCTTTTCTCCAACTTCCATCCACGATCAGCTTTCGTCATGCCCAATGTTCTGTGTGTATGTGGTGTGTTGTCTTCTCACTTTCCCTCAACTGAAGGGTGCTGCCATGCATGTATGTTTTCCTAAATTAGTATGGAAATATAAGATTCCTTGGGCTTTTCTGTTATGGAGAGTTCATCACCTTTAAGGATAAGGATGAGTTTGTCATTTGTATGCATGATCCCAGTCAAGATCACACAGAACAATCTACTAGAGATTTTGGTTACCAGCCACAAAAAACCCCAAACAACAAACAAACAACAAAGCAAACCCAAAGCAGAATATTATAAAGGATAAGGGTGTTGGAATAAGCCTTATGTAGTCGTATGATAAATCCTGATTCAGCCTCTGACCAGAGATCTGGGCAGGGCCTTCAGCTGCAATCCCTTTTCATTCTGCATCTCTCAGCCCTGCCAATCCGTTTCAAAAAAGAGCTGAAGAATGAGGAAGCCACCGAGAGCGGGACGGCCACGCTGCAGTGCGAGCTGAGCCAAGTGGTGGGCTCGGTCGAATGGAGGAAGGATGGGAAGGTGCTGATACCCAACGGCAAATACAAAATGAGACAGGAAGGGCGTTTTGTTGAGCTGGTTATCCAAGACCTAGACTTGATGGATGCTGGGAGCTATACCTGCGTGTGTGGGGACCAGAAGACAACAGCTGCTTTGAGAGTGAATGGTAACCGTTGTACTTGTGTTTCTCGTTACGCCCCAATCGTAGCATGTTTGACAGCATTTGCTGGTCATCTGAAGCTTGGTCAGTGTGATTTCTTAGCAGTTTCATGTTCTCAGCTCTGTGGTGCCAAAGAATCACCCTTTTAGACAATATTCCCTTGTGCTTTTTTTTTGGCTTTGAGACAACACAGTGAGGTAGTATATTGCTTTCTCTTTCTCCCTAGGAGGTTTTTACCCCTCTTTCAACCATATCCGCCTAGCAGTAGTGCATTTTGGGTTAAATGTATACACTGCAGCCCAGTAACTGCCAGGAGAGCCCAGTTCATTTTGATCTAGTGCTGATTCTTTCTCTGTTGGTGTTGCATCCTTCAGCCTTGCCTATCCTCTTCCAAGAAGAAATGTCGAGCAAGGAAGCTATGGAGGGGGAGGCAGTCACTTTGCACTGTAAACTGAGCAAATCGGCCCCAGTCGAGTGGAGAAAGGGGAATAAGGTCCTCAAGCCAAGTGAAAAATACAAAATAGATCAGGAAGGTCCCTTTGCGGAGCTGGTGATCCGGGATGTGGATTTGGCAGACGCCGGTGATTACAGCTGTGTGTGTGGAGATCAACAGACTACAGCTGCTTTGACAGTAAATGGTAAAAAAGAAATTCTCAGCACGTGCCCCAAGTAAACCTGTATAATTCCAAGATCTCTTCCTCTCTTTCTCCCTTTTGAACCGCTCCCTGTATACTTTCTATCCTCCCTGCTGCTGATTAATTTTGTTCTATCTTGTTTTCCGTCTCTCTCTCTCCTTTCACCTGATACCCTCTTGATGTGCTATTTGTCCTCCTAGTTGCTGTGTTCAACTAACAAGTGGAGGAGAGGTCCCTGGGTCAGCACAATCTCCCTAGTCCAGTGGAGCTGCTTGATTAAAAGTTTTCCCATAGGGATTGACTGAAAAGTGGGAGTAATATTTGCTTTTTGTAGCTTAGACTGTTACACTTGTTGCCCCTCAGAGGAACAAGTTTTCATCAATGTATGATGCTACACAAGGACTATCTTAATGAAAAATAGCCTTTTTATGCTTTTCTGCTACTCCTGGCTCTTTTTTTACCAGTTTTGGCTTAACTCTTCCCAAGCAGATACTTTATCTCTGCAGAAAGCTGATGGGGTGTCTGTAACTAACACCTCTAGTTTAAGGGTCTCTGTTTATAAAAATACAAACATTATCATGAATCAGGAGCTTCTCTAGAACTGCTGTTTGTCTCAG
Source organism: Ceryle rudis (assembly GCA_033439905.1). Lineage (NCBI taxonomy): Eukaryota > Metazoa > Chordata > Aves > Coraciiformes > Cerylidae > Ceryle > Ceryle rudis. The sequence goes on along the minus strand of JAAGNO010028382.1, from coordinate 3,918 downwards.
GGGACACAAAATGCTCTGGATCTCATATTGAAACACAACCTTTAATTTTACCCCTTTGATTTTACGGTGTATAAAGTGAAGGACAGATGGCTTGTCAACTAAGTTTGCAGGTAGGCAGACTTGCAAGTTTCGAAGTGCGAGGACAAAAAAAAAAAATTGAAATATCAAAGTGAAATCCCTTTTGAAATGTTAGAGGTAGGAACAAAATCCTGAAGGGTGAAGAAGGTCTTGTGGCTTCAGTGACTTGCAGGTTCAGGGCAATGAGAGAAGAGAGCAAGTAGATCGTGAGTCAGGCTTTCTCAGCTTTGATGCCGTGTCTGTATTGCATTTACTCTGCAGTCCTGCCTGCTCTTTTCACCAAGGAACTGACAGATGAAGAAGCCACAGAAGGTAAAAGTGTCTCTCTGCACTGTGAGCTGAACAAGGCTGCTGCTGACGTGGAGTGGAAGAAGGGATTCAAGACCCTCAAATCAAGTGATAAATACAAAATGAAACGTGAAGGTGTCGTTGCTGAGCTTATAATCCGAAATCTAGACACAGCGGATGCTGGGAATTATTCCTGTGTGTGCGGAGACCAGCAGACTATGGCAGTTTTGACAGTACATGGTAAACCAAACAAAACGAGACACATGCTAAAAGTAACTACCCTGTTTTCTCTGTTCATTTGGACAGATACCTGGTTACTTCCCCCCCTCATCTCCTTCCTCCTGCCAGACCCTTATCCACAGCTCACTGATGACAGTGAAGTGTTTCCATTGGTGTCAGTGCAGCCAGGACACATGGCATAAGAGGGTGTCAGTGTCTGATCAGTGTACCTCAGAGAACAGGAACCAGGGTTGCTGCTACTGTTTCAGTGTCCATCATTTTGCTTTTCCCCTTCAAAGTGCCTTTATTAAACTCCCCATTATGTTCCAGCCCATTAAAATGGGTTGCCTCAAAGCGATTATGACCTAGGGATTTTAAGGTTTCATAAAATTCCCAAAGGTTAGGTTATTTCCTGGAATCTTATTCCCATACTCCTTTCTTGGGACAATGAGGTGCTTTTTTACACGTGGGCCAGTTGTCCTTGCATTCAGTTACTGTCCTGTGTAAAGCAAGCCCAAACCTTCTAAGGGATGACTGTTCCAAGGGAGAACTTTGATTTTTACTGCACCTGACGCATTTGAAAGTTTATGTCAGTTCAGGGGAAAATGTCTGTTTTCCCACCATGTACTGAAATGGAAAATTTCATTTCAAACTGACATTTAAAATGAAACTCCAGTGTTTTTTGTTTTGGTTTGGGTTTTTCTATGTACAATGTAATTTTGTTTGCTTAAGTATGTGAAAACACAGCAAACATCCTCCCATTATAGTTTTAAAAAGTCATATGAGAAAACCAATTTCTTTTTTTTTTTTTTAAGAAATTTCAAATTAGTATTTATTCTTTTTGCTTGAAATTTCCCAGGGGGCAGAAATTGGTTTTTCTTCATTTGTCTGTATTGATTTGTGACTTTGAGTACATGTAAAATGCCTCTACAGATTACTGCAAACATTGAATCCTTTCCTCATGATGACATTTCTGTCCTCATACTGATTCATGGAGATTGTTGAGACTCTATGTTCTTGTGTTGATAATCAGTTCAAGATAAGAGGGAAAAGGAAAACTGAGCATCATCAACTGTTTAATTTTAACTCTGGAGCATTACATCTCACTGCTCATATTGCTGTCCTTCAGCTTTGCCTGCCTTTTTCAAAGAAGGATTGAAGAACAGAGAAGCCACAGATGGTGCAACAGCCACTCTGCACTGTGAGCTGAGCAAGGTCGGTGTCCCAGTGGAGTGGAAAAAAGGGGACAAGACACTCAAACCAAGTGATAAGTACAGGATGAGACAAGAAGATACTGCTGCAGAGCTGTTGATCCGAGATCTGGAGGTAGAAGATACAGGAGAATATACCTGTGTGTGTGGAGATCAGAAGACCTCAGCTGTCTTGACAGTCCATGGTAAAAAAACCCTGTTGTGATAACTGTTTCTCAAGGAGATCCCTTTTCTTTCTCACTTGCTTTGAAGTTTTGAGTTGGCAGCATTTTCTTAGTTTGCTGTCTGTGTTTCATCCCATCTCCCTCTGTGGCAGTTTGAAACTGGTGGATTTCTAGCAAAGTAAAGAAGAGCTGTGAGAATTTCTCAGTCTTCACTTCTAAAAAGTGAACGCGTCACCTGTATGTCAGGCCAAGAGCGGGCAGACCTCCAACAGCAAGCTTGTTTTCAGAGGGTTTGTCCTTGTATCTCACTGACATCAGCAGGTTTCAGGGCTTGAAGGAAGGTGAGAGGTTTTCCTATGCAGGGATGAATGACTGATGTCCTTCTTTGGGGGACTGTGTTATATTCTGCTGAGGAAATGGTAATTTCAAAAACAACCCCACTACCCCAAACCATTACTCTGCAGGTCCTGATTTAAGGAATAGTAAGACATGTTTAGTCCCTGTCTCTGCCATGGTGAATAGTGACAAGCTTTGGTTATCCCTCCAGCAGATGCAGTTCATACACAGTTCCAACAGATGAAAGAATAGTTTTTATTGAGATATATCTTAAGAATAACACGCTTCTAGGGACAGGGGCAAAACCGCAGAGGCAAATTCTATTCTCTCATTTTTTCTGCATGGTTTTAGTTCCTCTTCTTGCTCCCAGCTGGAAGTACTTCTGTTTCTGATCCCTGGGATGGTACTTTCTTCACTGTGCAAGTCACTTCCTTTTTACATTGGTGGCACACCACAAGGTGACTTGCTGACTGCTGCTAGAAAAAAAGTGCTGCATTCCTGATATTAGAGCCATTATGTCCTTAGAAATTATGGATTAAAGGTTCACCTGAGGTTATACTACTTATTTTTTCTTCTGAACTGGAAAAATAAATTATAGTGTCAGGTAAGGTGAAGATCTCTAGCTAGCAGTGTTGTCATCCGGGGCAAAGACTTTCAATCAAAAGTCAGGTTGTTAATGTTCAAGGTAGATGATTTCAGACTGAATTAGGTAGAGAGGACTACTGGAATCATCTGGGAAGGGATGAGCATGTTGCCTAAGCCAACATTAGAAGCAGGTCGTGGTGGCAATTATCTGTGTGAGATGCTGCAGTAGTTTTCTAATAGATGGAGTTGTCAAGACTATATGATTTGTTTTCTTGTAGTGAAGGACTGGCCTCATGACCGAGTCCTAAGCTCCTCAAGGTGTGGTTAATGTTTTTGATGACCTCTCTGTTTATATTACATCCCATAGCTTTGCCCGCCCTGTTTAAGAAAGACCTTGTCAATATGGAGGCAACAGAAAACGGGACAGCCGTTCTGCAGTGTGAGTTAACTAAACCCACTCCAGTGGAGTGGAAGAAAGGGCAAAAGGTGCTCAAGCCTAGTGAGAAGTACAAAATGAGACTGAAGGATACCATTGCTGAGCTGACAATCCATAGCCTGGAGGAACACGATGCAGGAGATTACACGTGCGTGTGCGGAGACAAGACGACAACTGCGTCCCTGACAGTGCATGGTAAAATATCTGCGTTTAATAGGGATTTTCTGCTTTGCCATCTGTGATCTCACACAGGATTACCAACTGGTCTTGATCCCATCTATTATTTTAAATTGTTGTGACACCTGTATCAACCGCTGGGAATAACTCTTTTACTGAAAGTCCTTCTCTTAGGGCTGAGAAATAGCACCGTACAGCCTTTTCTGTCCCTGTTCTTTCATGTCAATGGAATCTGGAAGCAGATAATGAAGACCTCAGTGAAGTCGTAAATAACGCTTTCAGTATTTCCATTAATTAATTTCTCTGAGTGTATCGTTGAGATTTCAATTGTGTTTTCTTGAATGGAATTGAAAGGTGCTCTGTTGTGGTAACAACCGAGAAAGGCAGGTGAGAATGATTCGCTGCAGCCTGGAATTTTCAATAA